>QUSF01000102.1:520489-549183 GCA_003676055.1 Chloebia gouldiae | reverse complement strand
GCCCCATCCCAATAAACACAGACCGTGTGCTACAGAAAACCAGGGGAAATGCATGTGAAAAGGAGAGAAAAAATACACCTGTTTTCTTCAGACTATCTTTACAGCATGTTCTATAGTTGACAACATAGCAAGAGAGGAGGTGTAGATTGGATATTGGGAAGGAATCCTTCTCTGTGAGGGTGGCGAGACCCTGGCACAGGCTACCCACAGAAGCTGTGGCTGCTCCATCACTGGAAATGTCCAAGGCCAGGCTGGATGGGACTTGAAGCAACCTGGGATAGTGGAAGGTGGCCATGGTCATGGCAGAGTGTGGAGCTGGATGATCTTTAAGGTCACTTCCAATCCAAACCCTTCTGCGATTCTGTGGTTAACCAGTTCTCACAAAGGGAATGCTTTTCAAGGAACGTTATAATACATTGCCTTTGAAAAAGAGGTAAAAACCCCAAAAGACATTATTTACATGGCTGGCATTTAAAGAAACAACAATAATAATTCTCACTTTTATGAACAACAGTAACACTTGCAGTCCAAGAAACCATAAATGTCCCATAACAGATGATGATCACCTTGCTGACATGATAAATAAGAGGCATTTAGTTTTTAATAGCTTTCGTAATTTCTTTTTTCCTTATGAGAGCACCACTCTGTGTAAATGTAAGACTAAAATGTATTTTAGTCTTCAGTACTTGGAAGCAAATTCACATATTATTATTCTACATTAGCTTCATTTGTCAATTTGATGACTAAAGACCTACTGGCCAGATGCAAATGCTGCTTCCTAATCTTGATCCATCATGCACAGCAGCCGTGGGATGTCATCCCCATGAAGGAGGATGAATCGGAGAGCTGTTCCATAAGGGAAGGTGCAGAGATAAACCAGATGCATTCACAACCTGGAGGAAGTTCTGGTTTCCTCCTGAGAACATTTAGTTACAGTGAAAAACCCCAATGAAAGTAGCCCAGGTGCAAGATAAGCCCTGTCAGAAGTGCAGGGTTTCCCAGTCAGGAGGTGCTGACACTGGCCTTGGCTCTGTGTGCCGAGGAGCTCTTTGCCCTTCACCAGCCACATGTGAATAGTCTGGAGAAGTCAACATGAATTTTGATGCTTTGCTGGATCTAGGCCAGGAAATTTAATATACTTTATTTCTCATTTCCATCATGTGTGCATAAGATTATATCCTCAAATTCAGCTATATATAAAATAATTAACCTCTTTTTCTTCAAGTAAGCATCAGGAGAAAATAGTGAGATGAGTTAAGGGTTTGCTAATTGATGATATATTGCCTTAAATTAATTTCTACTATTAATGTTACTTAATGGAATTTCATATTTCTTATTTGAAAAATGAGGGTCAAAGGAAGCAATGATGAGAGACAATTACAATTACCACTTAGGACCATTAATATGTAAATATATGTGTAAGTTAAGATTGTTAATTAAAGTTTCATAATTGCTGGGTATTTTTGAAGTTAGAGCCTAATAGGTTCTGCCATTATTCGTGTCTGCTTTATGCATACAATGTCAATGATTCTTACTCTTAACATACCATGAATAACAGCATGGCATTTATTTTATTAACTGATATGGCCATTAATGTCTCATTATGCCATTAAAACATTTTATTCCTTTCTAAAAATACAACTGGTTAAAAAATTATATCTCTTATAGACCTTCATAGCTCATCAGTCAACCCCAAGAATATCCAGTGGGAAGATCTCTCCATAACCATCCAGTGAGGTTTTTCCTACCTTCCTTTGCAGCACCTGATGTGAGCAACTTTAAAGCACAGATATTTTTAAAAGGTCAGGTCTAGAGAATGGACTTGATTCAAGGATACCCAGCTATAGCAATCCAAAAGTCAAGAGAACCCTATCAAATGTTGAGAGAAACTGGAAAAGACTTGGAGAAATCATTTCTGCAATTCTTCTCATTTATGCCATGTGTACACAAGAGAAATACTTTAATCAGTTCTAATTCAATAATGTTTCACAAATTTCACCTTATTTGAAACAAGTAAAGTATAAACAATGAGAATTTCCTCAGTTATGGTATTATTTTTTCATTAATTTTACACTGTTACCTAAAACTTCTAAAGAAACACTGTCTTTCAAAAAATATAATCCTAAATTATGGCCTGTATTACACAGGCCATGAAAATAAAATCAGAAATAAAACACTGCAGCCCAGTTATAATCTCAGTGCATTATTCACTTTAATTTAAAATAAAGTATGTGTTTTCAGAAGAATGCCATACATCCTTCTCACAGAAGTGTGAAAAAATAATGATGGCTGTAGGAAATTTTTTATATATGATTTTAAGAAATCTTTGAAAATATGGGGTTTTTTTCTCTTAAAGTCTATATCTAGTGCACATATTCAGCGTCTCACAGTAAAATAAAAGTTTTCAGTTCCCAAAAGCACAAGGAATTTTCAGTTCTAAGCATATTGCTAAGATATAACCAAACTAAAATCATTAAATCTTCCTTCTCCTTGCCTTGCATGATTTAAATTAATACTTGGTTTAAATTAACACTTGAGTTTTAGGAAGGCATCAAATAAAATCAAACACTATCGTCAGATGAAATAATTTCTTTGGCATGTCCAAAGACATACAAACTCTCTTCAAGCATACTCAAAGCAGTAATAACTGTGTGGATAAGTTGCTGCAACAGCCTAAAAAGAATCTTTTATTTCTGTATCTCTGTTCTGCTACAAATGGAAGAAATGTTTTGGACCCATGAAGAAGCAACTCCCTCTCCAACATGCCCTTTACTCTGTAATAAGTATGATGTGGCCTTTCTGTAGACAATTCACTCATGTCACTACAGAAGATATAAAAAATAAATCATGCCCAATATCTGAGCCATCTGTAATAAAGTTTTAACTACTGATCCCAGAGATATTTTCCCCATAAATTGACTCACTATACAATTGGGATTGCTCCAAGCCTTTAAGGTTTTATCTGCTAACTGTTTGGAAATAGAGACGATAACTCCCCACAGATGATAGAGCCAAGCAGTTAAAAAGTGTTTTAGACAGTATCTTCAATGGTCTTGACAGAGAATCCCATAATACTCTGCATTTCTTTAGCTGTGATCTATTCTTAAATATAAACCACTTCTTTAATCTATGCTTTGGACTGCTGGAATCACTGGATGGGTTGGAAAAGGTATTTTATTACACCTGAACAGTTGAAGACTACTGTGCCCAAATGTCTACAGAGATATGGAGAAATCTGTATAAAATCCCGGAATCCCAGAATCACTAAAGTTGGAAATGCCCTCCAAGGTCATCAAGTCCAACCTGTGACTGATCCCCATCTTGTCACCAGCCCAGAGCACTGAGTGTCACATCCAGGAGATCCTTGAGCACCACAGGGATGGGGACTCCAACAGTTCTTTGGTAGCCCCTTCCAATGCCTGACAGCCCAATCTGGAAAGAAATTCTTTACTTAAATACAGCTAGCCACTGTTTACAACAAAGAGAATAAAAATTAGGTAAGAAGTTCACCCTTAGAAGTGACAAACAATTCTAATTTTACCTTGGCAATAAAGGCTGGAAGTTAATGGAAAGTCTCCACTAGGAAATGCCGTGGTGGGAAGCCTGAAGAGTAAGGAAAGTTTTGGTGGTCAGAATGGAATTTCCTACCTGGGAAGAGAGGCGCACTTTTCCAAGCACCTGAACCACTGAAGCTGAGAGGTCACTGATGGAAGTGAGATGAATTCACAAATTTCGGTTCCAAAGAAGCTGACAAGGAGAAAACCCATCCTCATTCTAAATCTGTAATCCAAAACTTGCAATCAAGTCCAGATTTCTTTGAAGGGGCTAATTTAATTTGCTCCTTTTTTGACTTGACCTAATTTTATTTTTTATTTGCCGTGTCACTACAGTTTATGTAAAGAATTTACACTTTGATAATTAAATCAGAAGTTAGAACTCTTTAGAGGTTTTTTTTTTGTTCTAAGAATTCTAAAGCAATTTTACTGAAGTTCAATAGAGTAGGAAGAAGATTAGGCCACCAAATGAAAGAAATGCAAATGATCTTCAAAAGCTGGCATCCTTCCATCTTATCTTTGAGAGTGGATAAATCCACTTTGATACCAGGATTAAATAAAAAGATCAAAAAAGTCCACATGCTTATATCTGACGCTATTCAGGCAATATTGTTGTTGAAGTAGTTCTAAGGATGGAACCTCAGCCAGGGAATGTACAGCTTTAGCTCTACATTTGCAGAGACTGAGGGACACAGAGAAACACAAAGTTTGGAGCTCCTAATTCCTCTTTCTCTTTTAAAAATAAGTTTTACAATAAAAGAAGTGTACACCCTGCAAGCAATTACATATAAAATAACCTGTACCTTAGGTTTGACAAGAGATGGTCTGAGGGTCTCCAGATGAAAATAAGGAAGTGGAAGGGGAGAAACAGGAGACTAGACTTCAAGCCACTGTAAGTATGTTCAAGTGGCTTGCAACTGTTTGCATTCATTCTGAAATCAGAAAAGAACAAACTCTTTTAATTTCAATACTAAGTCCATAATTTGTCTTGCAAATGTTCTATGAGACCACATTAAAAACATTAATTCTATAGTTTCTTATAAAGGAGAGAGGGAGAAGAAACAGGAAGAGCATTCTTGAATGATAAAATGCCTGAGGGATCTGGTGGGAATTCTTCACATAAGATGTGTTCTTCTTTAGGGAACAGGTGTAGATGTAAACAGATGGGCTTATATAAGTAGAACTGGCAGCTCCACAGATAGCTGCTTTCTTTTCTATATGATTTTTTCAGACTTGCCAAGGTATTCAGGACCACTCTGCTTAATTATTCTTAACATTTTGCCCATTTCATATGCTCACAATATAATGGGCAAATATAAAAATAATTTAAGCAAACTGCAGTTTAAATCTCAATAAAAACAATCCATTTTATTCCAACAAAACCCTTACAGAGGGAACTGCCTATTTTATGAATGTTAGTCCATCTGTTTGCAATAGCTCCTTTGGAAGTATTTGTTTTGCTTAGAAATACCCAAACTGATTATGTATGTGGCAGTAGATGAGCTGAGCTGTGCTCACTGCTTTTAAATCATTGAGCATACAAAGGTGATTCTACTTTAGTTGGGCCAGGACTACAGAAGGCATGAAGTGCGTGAATCCCAGACCAGAGCATGTCCTCTGTGAAATCAGGGTGAGACATTTGGGACTGTTCAGAAAAGAAGGTTGTGTGGAGATCTCAGAGCCCCTTTCAGTATCTAAAGGGGCTACAGGGAAGCTGGAGAAGGATTCTGTCAGGAACTGGAATCACAGTACAAGGAGTGAAGGGTTCAAACTAACAGAGAGTAGATTTAGATTTTATATTAGCAAGAAAATCTTCCCTGTGACGGTGGGGAGGCCTGGCACAGGGTGCCCAGAGAAGCTGTGGCTGCCCCATCCCTGGAAGTGTCCAAAGCCAGGCTGGACAAGCTTGGAGCGACCTGGGATAGTGGAAGGTCCGTGGCAGGCAATGGAATGAGATGACCTTTAAGGTCACAACCCAAACCAGTCTGTGATTTGGTGATCCTGTGTTCTTCTGCTGGGAGGCTGGACCCACCACCACATTTCCATGGTCATGGGCACTCTCCTCCACCAATGGCAAGAGAAGAACAAATCAGATCACACAAGAGAGGAGTCCAGTGCAGGACACTGTGAGTTCATGCACACATGGTACAACAGTGCCCACAGCACAGGTAACAGATTCACACAGGTAATTCAGTTGGGAGCTTGGGATCTACCATTTCCCAGGGGCAGGATCCTAATGGCCACTCTGCCAAATCTTGACACAAAGACCAGCCCCACACACCTATGGGCTAAGTTGTGGAAATAAAATTTCTGGAAATAAAACTTCCTTGTCCAGCCTTTAGTACATCATTCCAAAGAGCCCAAACAGACTGTGAAGATGGATGTTAAAAGCAAAACTGTGAAGAGCCACAGGCCCATAAGCCACATGTATTTGTACACAAGATTGATGTCAGCTCTGTGTTATGGGTGTGATTGTGCTCTCAGCTATAGAGCAACCCAATCTGTGTAATTTTGGATCTGCTGAATTATTTTCATTCACCTCAGTACTATTCAAACTTATAATTGCAGAGAACATCAGGACAAATCACAGAAGTGTAAGAACAGAAGAGCTTTTATAGCAGCAAAAGAGAAGTAACAACAGAAAACAAATGAGCAAGGAATGAAAAGGAATTATTATAAAATATGTACCAGAGGCCTGGTTAGGGAAGAGTTTGAAGTGGGCAGCCCCAGAAGCCCTTGGGCCCGCAGCAGGCACGTGAAGAGATTTAAACTCTCAAGGCTCTCAATGAAGCTGTGTTTGGAAAACTTCACAGGGATGAGTGAGCTAACCAACCACTGCAGAGACAGACAGAGCAGCCTGCTGCAGGTTCAGGCTGCATCTTCCCAGCTGGGTGCTCTGCAGTGTGGGGGATGCCCTACACACACAGCATGGTGCCTGCTGGCAGGGACTGGTTTGGCTGGATTACAGAACAGCCACCCAGAGCATGCTGCAGTTTCCCAGAAGTTAAGGGAAGGGCACAGGCTCAGACTTCTTTTCTCTTCAAAGGACCAACTCTGAGACTCAGGACATCCTGCACCTTGGCCCAGGAAACCCAAGGCTGCCACAGAGAACCTGCTGCACAAGGTACACAATGCCATGAGGATGCTCAGCACTTCCCAGCCAAACACTGTTGGTCTCCTATCCAAACACTGTGTGTATCTTCCAGATTAGGCTATAGGCAATATTATTTCAGGAGGGCACCTTTTTTTCATTAGCTGAGGGGTTCTGAATGAGGTGATGCTTAATAATTTCTATGGGCTTGGTTCTTCTTATTGATTTCCTTTCCCATTTATTTTCCCTATGATTTGCTCTGATGCCAGAGAAGAAGTGTTCATTATATTTAATAACCTTGTGTTTACTATACCTGCAATATCCCATTACGCATCAGACTTGTCTACTAATTTACTCAAATAAATGTGTTAATTTATGAAAAAAATTAGCAGAACATTACATCACTCACAATACCTGCATCATAAGGCTCAGCAGTCCCAGATTCAACCACTCCACATCAGATGCTGGAACTGGAACAGGAAGGCTGTGAGTTTCTCAAGCCAGGTTGTTCACTCATTCCTGGCATTTGGAACTGCCCAGGGAAGAAGGGAGGAGGGAAGAAGGTGGAGGAACCCCCTCAGCAAGGCCAGCACTGGCACAGATCTGCCCTGCTTGGGGTCTGACTCAGAGGCTTCATCTGCTTAAATGAAGATCATTATTTTGCTGGATGATCAGCCAATGACTCCTAATTGTGACTCCTAAACTTAGCTTGCAAGCACAGCTAAAATACTAATCATTAATTTCAGTCACTTATAAATGCCTGTTACGCTGTCAGGTACATTCCAAATACCACTCAGGATGACTGGCTAGGGCAAGGAATTGAAGGAAAAAGAATACACAATATAAAATAAAACCCCTCAATACTGGACACAAAATGGAGAAGGCTAATTCCACTGATGTAAGGAAAGACATGTTTGGCCAAATACATATAACTGTATACCAGAGACAGCTGGGACTGCAGTCTGGAACCCAGAAAGGGATGATCCTGAGTAACAGGCTGTTATCAACTACTACTATTACAGCTCTGGCAAGGAAGCCAGGGAAAGCAATGGATTTAACAGACTATGTTTTAAGTTCCTCTTCCTTTTTCATGGACTGTAGAGTAAAATTCTCAAATTTTCTCTCAAGTGACTCTTGCACTCCCAGGACAGTGTTAACAATTTAACTCCTAATTTTAACATGCAACTTCAGATGCACATCAGCTGAGCAACCAAAACACTTTCTATTATATAGATAGATGTCTTTGAAGGAATTGCTGACTCATTCCTTTAGTGGCAATAGTCATCCTCATCCTTTGAAGATGAGATCATGCAAAGTAAGCCAGGTGACCCATATAGCAATAGCTTAAATCCCTCTCCTCTGTGTTGGATTCCAAAGGCATCTGTGCATTATTCCAGCCATCCCCAGGCAGCTGCAGTATCACCAGCAGAGCAGTGCAGAGAGCTGACTGCTTTTGAAAGTCCTGAGACACAGCCTGGACAGGCTGGCTTGGCTTCTTAATGGGAAACACAAGTCCAGAATCTTAGGATGAGGTGATGAAATATTTGCCAGAAGCAGAAAGTATTCAAACAGGAGTTTAATAAAACATTAAATATGAAATTAACTGAAATTGCTCCTGAAGCAACTGCTTAGCCTTGTCCGAGGAGCAGAGGAATGGAAGGTGGCAAATGTGACACAAACTTCTGAAAAGAGCCTGAGCAACTGCCAGCTGGTACCTGGGATTTATTTACAGGTACAATAAACTCAGTTGTATAATAAGAAGCAGATTGAGCTGATGCATGGGGAAATGCAACACCACAGTGAGGACTTATCATAGCTTTTACAGCAAAAAAATTGGTCAGAAATTGGCTCTTTGATGGTGCTGAGAAGCTCAGGATCAAGGGTGACCTGACTGACATTAGATACTTAAATTTCCAACAGTTTTGATGACCAAAGTTGGGAGGGGAAAAATATGGAATCTTTCCAATAGGATGGAAAAGTGAGAAAAATACAGATTACTAGAAGAATGTGACATTTATTCTGGGACCTGTGCTAGTCAGCACATCAAAAATTTCTTTTTCTTAAAGGATGTGAAGGTGAAAACTGAGAATATAGAATTCATGTTTTTCAAGACAACAGCACATTTCACAGAATGACTGAAGAATCCAAGATGCTGGATTAAATAATAGAAAGACAGATGGAAGTGAATTCTGAGAAACATTAAATTATTCAAATAAACAAAGGTATTCTTAATTATACAAATCCAGTGACAGACAGTAAATTAGCCTTTGTCATTCAGGACAGAGATCTCCCAGCCACCCGGATACTTTGAAAACCTCGCTATGTTATAATGTCAAGATTTAAGATGGGGAGGAAACCCAAAAGCTAGAGGAGAAATGAAAAAAAAAACCTTATTAGGCCTCTATTTAAAACTCTGATTTAAGCACATCTTGAAAAAATCATACCAGATTCATTCTTCTTCTCCATTGTTAAAATAAGTACCCAAAATAAGATTTACAGAAGGGCAACAAATGCAGAAAGAGGAGGAATGGCTCATGTATTCAGGAGATTAAAGAGACACAGACTCTTCAGCTGTGCAAAGAGAGCAGGGAAGATGTGCCAGCAGGAAGAGTTTGAACAAGGAACAATTATTCAATAATTCCTACAGTATGGGAATCAGAATGTATCATTAAGAGATTTAAAGCACAGGCAGGGAGGTATTCCACCTGGCTACGGGATCTGCTGTAAATACAAAGAAGTGCCAAACCAGAAAGTTCACAGAGGAGAGATCCATGAACATGGAAGTGCATGAGGAGCCAGTTCTGGGACCTCTGATCCACAGGGAAACTGCAGCATTTCCTGAGTTTATGTGTTTGCCCTCTGCACCTCCTCCTGCCTAGTGCCAGAGCTGGACACAGCCACAGCACACCAGAAACTCTCTGCTTTTCTTTCTCTTCTGTGCCTGCCGAGGCCAGCGAGGTACTGCACACAAATTCACTTGCAATGTAAAGTGTCAAAGGAGGAAATAATGTTTGACATAAGCCCAACATTAAAGAATTCACTGTCATCACAACCTCTTTGGTGTTCTAGAAGGGGGGAAAAAAGGATTAAGATATTTCCTTTTTTCACTCAATTTAGTTGAGGAAGACTGAAAATAAGTAGATTTTACCCTAATTCCACAAGAGCATTTGATACTCAGAGAGATAACAGTTCTACATAAAAGGTATTTTCATGAGTTGAAAAACAGGCAAAGGAATAAAGGAAGTTCATTCCACAGTGGAAAAAAAAAAACCCCAAACAAACAAACAAACAAACAGCTCAAATATTCAAGTCAGGCATTGGAGGCTGTTTATAGAACTTCTTTCCTTGCTTATTTTCCCATTCATCATTATGTATAATATTTTGCCACAGGAAAATAAAGGGAAAATAAAATACTTTATTTAATTGCCCAAAAGTTTCAATGCAAAAACACTTTCTGCCCAGGAAATGACCATGGGCTTGCTGGTGGGAGCTCTTACAAAAAGGACAGGCAATATTTATGAGCAGTTTGAAGGTTTCCTAGTGAATATCCATCTGGACAAAGTGGATATGCAAGCTTTGCACTCTCTCTCCCTCTCTCTCTCATTCCTAGGTCAGTTACCTAATCCTAAAATTACATCCAATTTTCTCTGAGGAATAACTCTGCCTCAGTGTAAGTTAAATGCCTCAAAGGCATCTAAATCAGGATTTTCTTAGTTGTGGAACGGCCTTAAAAACAAATTAAAATCATGCTTTCATGACAAAGAGGATTTTGTTTCAGGCTTTGAATTCCTTTCAAGGAAATGGGTTTACTTTGTACCCATGCAGGCTTGACAAAAGGAGGCTGCACATCCTGTGGTGGGAGCAACTGGTGGCATTTTCCCCTTTTCAGCAAAGATGCTGCCAGGCAACTGCAGAGATGCCCTGAACTTCGTCTCACTCACCTTCCTCCACCTGCCCCTTGAAATGCAAGCAGGACTCCCAGACTGGCCCATAAAAAATAGCAAGCACTGTTAGGACATCTGTATGGAGATTATATTGTTAATCAATATATTTTGCGTAGCCCCATGGATCACTTGTTATTGATGATTACACACTTCAGCTCCTGTGACAATTTGTCAATAAAATAAAAATAAAAAAAGGCTAAGGACAGCATACTTTTAATTCAAAGATGATCTCTTTCTTGAAAGGAAGTGCCACTTTCCAAGCTCTGAAAAGACCTAGCTCATTAATATATTCCATTTACCAAGTGGAAGAGCTGTTCAAGGAATCAAAACTTTCTTGGCAATCACAATACTTGTGAATAATTTTCTTTCCTACTTTGGTTACTTTTAAAAATGAATATTGGAAAAACAGGATGTTTGCTAAAAAGGTAAGTTTTGAGTTACTGAAAGTGTGTTATTCAAATTCGGCATAGACCGGCATAGTTTTTACCCCCACAAAGGAGAAAGAAAAGAAAGAAAATTTGCTGGTTATGGACAGATTTAGTTTTTTTTTTTTGTTTGTTTGTTTGTTTGTTTTTTGTTTTTTTTAATGGAACTGACATTTCATCTCCAAGTTTTAATATAAAATATTAACTACTTTGCTTTCTAAGAGGGTAAAAACCAGTGGGTTAAAGACCAAATCCCCTAAATTATCCTGAAGTTTGAAACAGCATACTTGAAACACTTAGGTAGTCACAAGAATTACTTTTTTCTACACAGCATCCCAGCCCCTCTGGACTCTTTCTCCTTTCTCAGGGTTTGTTTCCCTTAAACAAAACTACCAAGGTTCTTTGTTTTCCTAAAAGTATTTTCTTCACTCCCAACACAAGTCTGGGTCAGCCCACAAAGTTCCCAGTTAACTAACGACTCTTGATTACTGATGAACTTATGTTTAATTTTGGCAGTGACAAAGATGCAAATGGCTGTCCCCTTGAAGGTTCCTTGACCTATCCAGTCCTTGGCAGAGAATGCCATGACCATTCCACCTTCCATATTTAACATACAGAAAGGACACACAAATAGTAAACTAATATTTCAAAAATCCCTTTCCTTTATTACAGGATATGAATGATGAATGCAGTATTGATCCTCTCTTTACATACAGATATTGTACTCAAAACACAGGACCTGGGAGCTGTCGATATTTAAGAGGAGCTTTCATGGAAGAAAGGCTGTGATGACTTTCAGAGGTCCTTCATCCCTGACTGTCTGCAGGAGTAAGTTAATCAGGAGATGAAACTCTTGTATCTAAGCCAGGCTTGGGATGGAGCTGTGCAGTCTAAGTGAAAGTAAGGAGATCTCTTTTATCACTGTAAATACATTCAAAGGGGGAATGTGCTAATTGCAGCACTCTGTGAGCTGGAATTAATATAAACAATAAATATAAAATAGAATCCATGAACCTGGTAAAGTTACAAAAGCAGTAAATGTTAGAGATGAGAGGGTGAATACATTATTCTTTTAAGACTGTGCCTAGTTAAAATGAGATTAGAAAAAAAAAGCCAACTTCTTGCATGCCATTTTAATTCAGTTTGTATATAGCTGCTGGAGAATCAAAATTTTGATCAGTTATGCCCCACTTGGGATGAATAAAGCTCCAATTTTCAGCTTCTGTTAGTTTAATACAAGGATGGCAAAAATCATGTGGACATTCCCTTCATTTACTCTTGGAACAAACAATTTGCTCATCACCATGTTTTGGCTGTCTGCCTGAACTACTGGAACTGTTGATTCTCCTTGAAGAATAACATTTAACCAAACAGATGATAACCCAGTCAACCTCAGGTCCTCAAAAACCACCCTATCAGGTCAATATATTGCTCTAATGAGGAACAACCCCGGCTTCCAGAACATTGTTTTTACATGGGAAATCTGCAGGCAAGGGAGATGGGGATATTCAGTACAGCCTGTACTTGAAAAAGGCTGGCTCTATTAAATAGCTGTCCATCTCCTGGCACTCCAGGGAAGGAAGCATGCCCCTCTAACAAAGATGAAGGGAATATCAATGGGGCTAATCTCTTCAAAGTGCTCAGTGCTCAAAGCAATCGCCTGCAGTAGCACAGTCCCCACCCTCATTAGCTCAGCAAACACAGCCAGACACAAAACACTATCTGCAATCAGGGCAAAAAAATGTAAAATACAGGAGTTCCAAGCCACCTCCCTTTCTTTTCCAAAGGACAAATATTTCATACATTTTAAATTATGTCTGTACTGAAAATAGTCATATATTTTAAGAATCCCTTTTCTTTCCTTTTTCAGCATATTTAAATTGTGGCGTTTGCTTGTATTGAAAAATGGTCATGACACAACAAAAATACTGCACAGAACAACTCTCCCCCTAAAGAACAAAGGGGGAAAATTCATTGCCAGCCTTTTCCCTTTGGCAAGCTGCAACAGTCAGAAATAAGGAGAGTGATAGCTTCCTACCCCATGAAACAAGGAGACAAAATGATCTGTCAATCAGCTCTTATTTGTGTAAGTCTAATCTATCCATTGCCTCCAAATTAAAGAATTTTTATGGTCAGGAAAACAGATGTTGTGAATGAGAAAAAACGGCATACAGCAGCAGAAAGGGAACGAGTTAGAATTATGTGACAAGGAATTACTGTTGAATAATTCAGTCTTCCAGCACATCCTGCTACTCCCATGCTGACCATAGGAGTAATTAAGGATGGTCAACAGACGCTGTAAGCACTCCTCAGGGAAAGAGGCTGACAGGGACGTCTTGTTGATCTGACTTCCGAGGCGAAGCAGCACGATCAGGGTGGAAAATAGGTCATGGCTTGTATAAACCAAGTCACACCACGCTGGAATCTCTCCAGGGAGCCCACTAATGGATTCACCAGTGTGAACACGTGGGCTGGGCGGGCTGCCTAGGGACAAAGCATCAATACTGGGGCAGTGTCAAACAGTTGGGGCAACAGCATCTGCTCTGCCAAAGCAGGGATTTCACCTTGAGGCACAAAGGACAAAACATTTTCTCAGTGTGGCTGAGGTGAACCAGTCCACCAGTACTCCTTACATCCAAGGTATGACTTTTCAAAGTCTTTGGCTTGTATAAAAACAGATCGGTCAACAAATGGACCTGAAAGTTTATCTCCCACCCATCAGTTTAAAGTAGGGATCCACATTCAAACGTGGGCCAAACATGTATCACAGGCTTTAAAGGGGGGTTTTATAAAGGGATACTCAAGCTCAGACTGAAGAGAAATAGAAGAGAGGGATGGACAGGACAAAGGAGAAATGGAGAGCAATCACTGCTTGAAACTTGCCAGTGTAAAGCTAAAGGCCTGACTTTGGTGTTCAGCCCTATCCCCTTTTGGAAGAAAAGGAGTTTTCCCTGACTACTACTTGGCCAGATTCTCAGGGGACAGAGAAAGCAGATGGATCAGAAACACAGCCCTGACACAGCACTTGCACATGAGCTGAAGCCAAGAGGAAAGTGAAGACCTAAAAGTGCTGATTATCAAATAATAAATGGTGAACTAAGATATCCAGGTGGCTGCATTTGTGCTCATTAAGCAAAATCTGTAAGAATGTGGATCAGTTATATTCAAAAGAAATAGACCATATGAATCCTTAGTTAGTACAGAAATGGATACAGGGATGCACAGACAACACACAGATCTGGGAATGCTGACCATAGCAAAGCAAATGGTTCTGAAGGGACAGACATTAAGCAACTCCTGATGAGAACAAGTGATACACAGTTACAAATGGACTTGAAAAAGGCCTGAATGAGAAGCAAAGCAGGCAGCAGAATAAGTTTCAATTTTCTATGCAAAAAGCGAACGTTTCAAAGATTCAAAAGATGTGCTCCAAAACTGATCACCTTGCTGCCCTGTCAGGAGGAGTTACAGCACTGCAGCAAGTCTGAACTCAGCAGTAACCAGAACTGGGAGTGGTCTGAATGAAAAGGCAAGAGCCAGGATAAATACAAAGAATGATACTCCTCCTGCATCCCCTGTTGCTGCACCAAGGGAATTGGGATGATGGAGCACAGCCCACAGTGAACACAAGGCAAGAAGAAAGCAGGAAGGGGAAGGAGAGATGTTTGGCTCATGGTGAGACTGGGGAAGGGGGAGAAAAAGCACTTAATTTAACAATTGTTTAATCCTTCATGTTTTGTTTTTTCTCAATACCCAGAATCACTGATCAGAAGGTTGTGTTAATAGCCAAGAGCTTCAATCAAGTAAAAATTACCCAAGTTGAGGCTGTATTGCCTGTAACAGCATATACATAGTCAGAATTGAGGCAGGAGCTCAGACATTGAACCACAAGGGGAAAAGCACCCTAAGGAATCAATTGATGTTATCAAGTAATCTGCCTTGGAGATTAAAGAACACAGAGCAATAAAGTGTTGTAATGAAAAAAGCTTTCGAGTCAGAAATGGGAGGCATAGGGAAAAACACACATTAATGTCAGCACATAATTGCTCCATGTGGACAAAATCAGATGCCTCTAAAGAGATTACTGCTAAATTCAGTGCTAGAGGATTCTCCTCCCATCAAGTGTGACTTTATTTGTAATCAGGAGACAAAGACAAAAAGCAAATGCCAGAAACTGCAAAACAAGTGGGACAAAGGGCAAAGATCTTGTCGTGTTCCAGTTCTCTTTATACATGGACACAGTGGCCTCAGTCACCTCCTGAGATCTGAAAGTTGCAGGTGCACCCACTGCTGATTCATCCTCTAACTCCAAAACCCACTGTAGGCTTCCCAGCAAAGGAGAGCTTCTTCCCTCCTAGAAAACTCTCCACCCTTCCAAGATGAAGCTTTATCTCCTCAGTGCCACTTAAGGGGCATCAATTAATCAAAAATGTGAAGGAAAGGAGGAAAGAAGGAGCAAAGACTGACACCTGGCTCTGTCACCTTAACACCAGCTTGTCTTTGCAGTCAATACACCAACCAAAATTGAGGAAATCAAAGAGAAAATTGAGAGGTCACTTTACTGCAAGATTGATTTGCAAGGACTACATCTGCTAGTTCTGTTCTGGTGATTGTTACCAGATCAGGGATGTGAAAACTGTAATTTTGGAACTTTACTTGATGTCTTAATATCAGTGGAAATTCTAGCCATCTGAGCTCTAATCTCCATGCCCCCCTCTATGTGGGGATTGCTTGTGGCTTTATCAGCAATAGCCCAAATAATGTCAAGTGCAAATATTAAAAATGGTCCAGAGATGACATCCCAGAAATGCTGTCAATAATTCTGTATTCAGTAAAAGGGTGGGTAATATAGAGATAAAAAATTGTCTCTGCTATTTGACACCAAGAACAACTGCAAAGGAAGAGCAAACAATTGCCACCCATTGGACCAATGTTTGTCTTGTGGTAATGGTGCTGGGTGATGTCATGTGATGTGTCATTAAGCAAATGAAGTTTGCTTTCAGAGAGCAACACTGAGCAGTTGCCCTGACCCCACCATGCCTGACAGTGGTACCATCTGTTCACTGTCAATGTGTCTCCTGCATCCCTAGAACTGTCTCCTAAAATAAACAGCTTGTATCACAAGATAATCTTGATGCTGCCATTTCTTAACTTCCACATTCATTTACAGCTTTTACATTCTTTTAATCCACTTTTCCTCAGAATAAGACACACACCTATAGCCTTTGGGGATGGTCAGAAGCATGGAAAGGTTACTTGTTCATGCTGAGAGCATTGCAGCCCAGCCTGGATGGAAGCAGGTTGAATGTTAACACCTGCTCAGAGCCTAAAATAAAGCAGTGCATTTTTCCAAATATTATTTGCTTGCCCTCAGCCTTACTGTAACTGCTCTTGATTTTGGATTGTTGCTGTGAAGTGGGGCTTGTTTGGTTTGTTTGTTTTAATGTGCTGTGACAATAAATAAATACATCATAGCACACAAGTTGGAATCTTCTGCACCTTCTCTTACATATGCAATGCTAGGTTGTGATTAATCTCATTTACATTTTCTAAACAGCAACTGGAAACACTAAAGGTAATGATAAGAGGGTGCTCCAGGGATGCATGAATGCTACACAAGAATATATAGATGTGGAGATGCTGGTTGACTTGCACATAAAAAAGTAAAAGTGAATTTAGTTTAAAAATCAGTTATGCTGTGGTCCATCTTGCACAGTAACTCTGGTCAGCTATCCACAGCATGCAGATTTCAAAGAACATTGTGTATGACATCAGAAAAATTTCTGATATTAAACACAGTATTGAAGAGCATTATCACCAGCAGGCTGAGCCCCAGGCAGCTCCATCACCACCTCTCACTGAAAGAGAATAAGCTTGTTGCAGAAAGCACGGGACAAAGCAGAAAATCCCCATGAAGTGCAGTGGTAATTACTAATGTAATTATTTTCTGTTTATTCACAAGTATGGAAAAGTCCACCTTTAAGCTGAGCTAAAGAAAAGCTGAGGCAGAGTGCAGCTAAAGAAAGATTTATACACAACTTTTGTCACTAATTTATCTAAGATCTGAGTGTGGCTCCGATAAAGCAGGAAACGGCTTTAGGAAATGTTTAACTAACAGTGCTGGTCAGGCATTTAGGCCTGGACCACCAAGGCTCATCCCCAAAACTGCCATTGGAAGAACCCCAGTAACTCACAAACTCCTCCTTTGGGAAGCACCTCCCACCTAGTGCATGTCATATTCACAAAGGTAAGACCGCTTAAAAACAAAAGGTAAGATGTGCTTGTCTGCACTACATTTGCAAAAATAATTACTTGAAAACAATACAAAGGAAAGCAAACCAGATTCTTCCATTAGCTGGGGCCTTCCTATCTCTGACCTCAATCTTGTTTGCTGATACCGCCAAACTTCTCATAAACCTCTCCTATCGTTATTAGCTTTAATTTAAATAATTATTGGGCAGAGGAAAAAAAACCTGCTCAACCATGGCTCTCTAATCTAGCAATTAAATCCACCTGTAAGAGCTGAACAATTTGTGTCTGACTATTAATGCAGTCAAGTATTTTACACAGGGTGGTGTAACATCAGCTGGAGAGACTGAGAGACACAGCTGGAAACTGAGCCATGTTTTGATAAGGAAAATCAACACAAGCTGCTCCACAGGCAGAGGTCCTGACTGAGGCAGATGTCCCATTCCCAACAGGCTTTTAAACACAGGATATATTTTATCTGCTCTATCCCTCTTGCAGCAAGTACAGCATGTCTCAGCCAGGTATTTGCCTATCTTCAGCCAGCTGGAATTACATCCTTTTGCATTCTGCCTCTCTGTGATCCTCCACCCCAATCTGATATCTCTGTTGTGTGGCTAATCCTGCAGAGAAAATTTTGGATTTTGTTCAGATGATGGAAAAATGTGCCCAATTAGATTACTTGAAGCTGATAAGCCTTCTAATGGAAAGTTCCCCTCTGGCAGAAATGTTGCAACTGCATTTTTCAGGGGCGGGGTTCTGCTGCAAATGACCCAACATGATACACCATAAACAAAGATGTGAAACTTCTTCAAATCCTCCTGAACAAAAAATGAGATCTTATTCCAAATTACAGACATAAATACAATAGTGGTTAACTTGTCTTTGGGAAACTGCCCAAACCTGGACAGTGTCAATGCATTTTTTCTCCCTTGGAAAATGCAAATACCTTATTTAATGATACAGCAGAAAGATCCATGAAATCACTACACAAATAATATGGAATTTGATGTCAAGGTTTTCTGCCAAGTGACTCAATACATTGATAATATGCATTCCACAGAATGAGGGTCATTATGACAAAACACCATCCTATTATTTTTCTTTAATGATTCCTTATTATCTCTCATATTCTCTCAAAGCTTTATGTTTTATGAACATGTAATACAAATGTATACTTATTTTTCAATGTGCCTATATATATTATGTTATATAGTATTATATTATATCATGTTGCACTAGCTGTGAGTAAAACCATTTCCTAAGATAGGATCTAATTCTGTGCTGCAACAAGAATGCTTGTCTGTGCTTTGGAACTGAAGATTGTTTTAAAACAAAAATATTTTAGAATGGCCTCTCTTCAAATGAAAATGTGATGTGCACTCACAGTATTGCTGACATGGTAATACATGGTTGATGATGAAAAATAACTGGTTAGTTCAATTCCTGTGCCTAGTAAGCAGCCCTGTCAGCACGATGAAGTTCTGAGGCACTTATAAGAGGAGTTTGTAAGATTGTTATGAAATGCAGCTCCAGAATTAGCAAATAAAAGAACAAACAGTAATGGAGAATAAACACCACTGGAACACAGGTAATCTCACTAAGCTTTTTACCCCCATTGATCGGTTCTGTATTTTCTGTTGCAATTAATTGTACTCTTTGTTATTGTGCATTTTCATTTTATATAAATGGAGCCGCAGTCCAATTTGGCAGTTTAGCCCATAGAAAACAAATGTATTGATCATTGTCTCAATCAGGCATTTCTTCTCAAAATGAACACATCTGTGCTGCTTCACACATGTTATCTGGCTCCCAAACTATGGATATTTTTAGTTCAGTCAGAGAGAAAAGGAGAGAGATTTTTGTTAGACTAAACTTAGGAAAAAGTCTAAGAAGAATGTAAACTATTTATCATCTCTCTTTCTGTTCATATTGTTTATAGATATCTTCTACCACTGTGTGCTATTCATAGTGCACCAATAGTGTGAAAAGTTTTCACTTTAAGACCAATCATATTTCACCTTAGTGATCCTGGTTATAAAAGAGGAATGGTAGTTACTAATAAAGTTTCATTCTTTACCTTATGATCTTAAAATCTCACTATTCCTGTCCCTGCCTCAACAGCAACATCTCAGAACTAGAGAGAGATTAGACAGATTGCAGAACAAACACTATTTTAGTGGGGGAAAGGTGTTTTAGAACCCTACCAGAGCGATGAAAGGCGACCTGGTTGGCAGGATGGGGACCTGCGTCGATGGAGAGAATAGGGAGCAACTTCCGCATGTCCCAGAGCTTCAGCACGCCGGAGGAGTCACAGGAAGCAATGCTATCCCCCTGCCAGAGATGGAAACAAAGTCAAGGCACTGCTTCTGTCCTTCTGCCAACAGCAAAGCCCCTGGCACGGGGCTGGGCAGCCAGACACAGCAACTGGATTTAAACAAGGAAATAAATAACCTATTGTATGTGAGAGGCTGTGAGGTTATCACAGCCTCTTATCAGCTCTGCTGGCTTGAATAGCAACAAGACACCGTGACTTCTAAAGTGACCAGTTCAGGAGAAACTGGAAGTACAAAGGAGAAAAAAGGTCATCTTGAATTCTGACACCAGTGTCCCCTAAGAACTGGCCTTGTGGCTCTTTTCTTCCCACCAGCCACAGGATTGGCCTTTTAGCCCCGATTTTCACATGTTTTCCATGTGAAGAGTAAGGTGAGTGCAGAACAGACACTCCTTCCCTTCTGTGTTTTCCAGAGACACACTAAGGGACAATTCCCATTCACTTCATGGGTGCATTGGATGATCCTTCTGGTTCCCTTCCAGCTCAAAATATTCTGTGATTCTGTGAGAAACTCCCTCCTTTCAATGAGCTGGAAGCACGCAGGGACTATGCAAGGAAAGAGAGGAGGACCATGTCCCCCATGCCTCTGTTCAATATTAACTAAAAACAAACAAACCAAACAAACAAAACCACCACAAACAAACAAAACCCCAAACAAACAAAAAACACCCTACTCCCTCCCAAAAAAAACCCCAAAACAACCCAGCCTCCCACCCAAAAAAAACAAACAAGCAAACAAAAACCTCTGTCCTAAAAAGAGTTTTTGGATACTGTAGCATATAAATAAATGCAAAAATCAAAGAAGGCAGGGTACAGGATGCCCAAATATAACTTTGTTTAGCTAATTCTTCCCACTAGAACAGAAAGAACTACCCAGCAACCCATGTAGAAACATTTACTTTTCATTTGAACCTCCTAAATAAAGATTCAAATCCCTAAGGCAGCTCAGCTGGTGTGCACTCATAGTTATCAATGTGTTTTACAATCTACGCAAGTGCAAGAGTATACTAAAGAATATTACTTGGAAGGGGAATCACAATGGTATGGGACTAAAAATCAGCTGAAACATGAGTCAGATACTGCATCCATAATTTCAAAAAAATATATTTTTTACATCTTCCACATAAATAGTACATGCAATAAAATGTGTGGTGTTTTCTAGCAAATAGAGGATTTAAGATCTTAAAATATCCATCAGCTTCTCAACTCGAAACTAATGGCTTGCAAAACACTACCCTGGTGTAAGTATAATGAAATCTTTAGGTTCATTTGGAGGAGATTTAAATGTCAAAACTCCATTCTGGCTTGTTACAGGGACTAATACAGACTTAACACCAAGAAACAAAGTAATCATTGCTTAGAGAATTCAGGAGCCAGGCTCTCAGCACCTGCTGTTTTGCAAAAAAAAAAAAAATGTCAGTAACCACAACTATACCCACCCAACACACTGCCATGAACATCATGGCTCTTTGAACAGTCTCACCAGCTATACCCACTGAATTCCCCTTCATTTCATCGGGATCCTTTCAGCAAGTTCAGCCTGTACAAAGGATGAGGGAAAGCAGGCTGGTCGGGAAACAAACAACAAAAAACTCCAAAATACAACTACACTCCAAACTGCCCTATGGCTTGAACTGGATCTCAGGAGAGCAAATTTTTAATGTGGGGGAAACCCCCCCATCATCACGGAGATGAGACTTGAAGACTCATCAAATCCAGTCCCTTCCTCTTACAAGAAGTGTTTTCATACATTTGCTGTGTTACAAGTGCTAAATTCCACATTAGCAGCATTTCCCCCATCCACCTCATGCTGCTGATCCAAAGCAGCCCATGAGTATAAAAGAAGTGTGAAAGTACTTGTTCATGTGCAACCTGTGTCCTTCAGGTTAAATAAGAGTGGGGTTTTGCAGCAAAACTCCCTTCTTGCCCGTACCTGATGCATTTCAATTACTGTGTCATCCACATCCCACTTGGACACTATTTTCTTGGACTATAAATAATTAGCTGTTTCTTCTCTCCTTCTCATCCTTTCCAGATAGCACTGAGCCTGGATTAACTACGCATGCACCCATTGCTGATGTTTATAAAGCAGCTCCTGTCAAACTGATCATGAATTTTGGAATGATCTCACATTCAGAGGGGCTAGAGATGCACATCTCAGCTGATCAGAGGTGTTGATGGAGCTGGCACACAGGAGTAACTACAGAGCGGGATGTCTCCTTCCCGTAGGTCATCACCCATCACTCCAGTAAAGGGAAGAGGAAATGATTATGTGGGTACAAAGATCCCTCCATCCCCAGCATAAATTCTTGCCTTCTGGAACAGCTCTTCACAATTCATCAGCCTCTCTTTTCCACCTTTTTCTGCAAAGATTATATCCATCTCTATCAATGTCCCACTTTGAAAAACACTAGTATCCTTTACACCCTTTATTTCATATCCTTTAATATGACTTTGACATAGATTGCATTTTACTCTGGATTTTTTTCTATCCAGAAAGACATTTTAACAAAAAAATTACTTTGGGTGTGTGTGTGTGTGTGGGTGTGTGTGTGTATGAGTGGTAGTTTTGGTTTGGTTTAGAACATGTGTGTCTTCACAGTTGTTCTGTATGTGTCCAATAAATGAGTTCAATAAATGCTGCTTAATTACAGCTTTGGTAGCTCAGCAGTTCTGACCCGGATCAATGGACAGCCCACCTGGGTGAGACTGCACATAATCCACTCAGGGCAGTGACAGGAGACAGTCCAGTGGGTGCCCTGTGACTGCTCCTTGTGCCACCTACAGTTGCACCCATGGATTTTCAAGATGACATTTCTCTTGTAAGTAACAGCACGGCCCAGCTGATAGAGCATAACAGCACTGAGAATGAGTCCCTGGAACAGATATTATTAACAGATAAACATTGATCAGAGACAGTCCCTGCTGCAAAGTGACTGAGAATGGAGAGCTGACTTTGACCCTCCCGGTGGCTCTGACGTGGGCATCATTACTAGTGGCATAATTATGAGGAAAACACTCCTATTTACTTGTATTACAGGTTTTCCCTTCTATTCATTAATTTTGCTATAGTAGTTGGCACACCACAAGAGAAGACCCATTCCCCCCTTTCTCACAATCTTGCCATCCCATTCTCTGCCATGTTTACTTTCCCACATTGCTACTACAGACCCCTTAGGTAAACAAACCTCCTCTCTGGCAGGAATTTACACAGTCCAACTGTTTATAGGTTTCAGATGCACTGCACCACCCTCACTCACTCTGGGCTCAGTTGGTCAGGGCCAAGGCTGTGGTTCAGTCCCTGCATGGACTAAGCACTGAAGAGTTGTACTTGGGGGTCCCTTCCAACTCAGACCATTCCATGATTCTGGGATCTGTGGCCACACCAGAAAGGATGAATCCCCTGATCCTTGAACAGCAGCAGTGCTGGAGAAACCTGCCCTGGGAGCACCATCCCATCCCACTGGGCTGTGTGCTGGGTGACCTAGACAAGATGGTCCTGCTCCAAAGGGTTCACACACTGTCTCAGTGGCAAAGATCAACTAGTTCTTGCTGTCACAAGTCTGCAGACATTTTAACAAATTCCTCCCAGAGGCCTGGTATAAACAAAGTGTGTGTAAAATGTAACAGCCAGCAGTGTATTTGGCCTGATTTCTGTGATTAGACAGCATGCCTCATCAGGAAACACAAGTAAGAAAACAGACTTCTGGTGGCAGCATATCAACATACACAAACAGGTATTTGATCAGCCTTGACACACTCTGCCCACAGACTTATTACTAAATACATTAATTATCACCGATGCTGAGGCAGCTGCTACACTAAGAACATCACATAATGATTTTGTTAGTGAGCTGGCTATTCCCCTTCAGCACTTCTTCGCTCTATTCCACACCTTATCCAAATCAAGTGAGCTGGAGATGGGGGATAACAACTTTTCAATATGAAGAAATAAACCAGGACTGTAACCAAGCTGAAAAATTATTTGGAGCTACATACCATTCAGAGAAAAAGAAAAGCATAAGTCATATGTTAAATGAACTCATTTCCATCTGGCCATGGGCCATTTTCAGAAGCTTTTAAGGCAGAATCACTTTAAATTCTCCTGTGCGCTTTTGGCTTTTTCATCCCTGCTACATTTATTATTTTAGTCATTCATGGAAGAACCCCCTGCCTTGCTCATGGTTTTCTTCTTGTTGTTTCTTGCCACACTAAAGTCTTTTTTATGATGTATTTTGGATGCTGTATTTCACTGAACAGCATGGTGGACCATCAGGGCTTGACTGATTTCCTGTAAAAGGAGGAGACAATGAGTTCCAAGGAGGAGAGGTGCAGGAGCAGATTCCCCTTGTTCTGATTTCCATTTATACTACATTTGCTGCTGCTCAGCCCAGTTCCATTATCTCCTTTAATCAGAGAGCATGTAGAATGATTCTATAAAACTGGTCAGACTTGCTGCCTAGTCTATAGAATCAAGCTGGTACTGTTTCGTGTGTGTATGCTGGAGTAATTAAAGAATTTATACAAGGATTCAATTAGTTTGCATTCAAAGACTGGCTCTGTTCCAGGCTCTACTTAAAGGACTTTGCAAGTCCTTTAATTGCCTTCACAGTTACATCCTCCACTCTTTACCTTCCTGCCAATTTAATGAACATCTTTATATTCCAGAATACCTCTCATTAAAATGGACTTGCTCAGCTCCATATACATCACAATCCCAATCTCAACTGACACTTGCAACAAACCAAATAATTGTTACATCAGGAATGGAAAGATTTATTTAGTTTCCACTAAGTTTGTAAAAATCTATTTCCTTCTTCCCTTTTCTTAAAAAATGCATTTTTCCTTCTGAATATTAATGACTAGCAATGGGACTAATCACCAGGTACACTTTAAGTAAATATTCCCTGAAAACTGCTGTTTCACACCCGCAAAAAGGATAAAAATCTGCATAATTATGTCTCTTGCTTATAAACACACCTCTGGATTTATTGCTGAAAGATCAATAATACATGAACCACATCAAGCTGCTTTATCTAATTTAGACTGCAGTGGACTCCTCCCAGGAGCATTCTCTTTACAGTTGAAGGCAGGTCAGTAGTCGTTTCATCACCTTTTGCATGTATTTTTAAAAAGGCAAAACAGTGACTGAACAGCAACTCCTTTTCACTATGACAAGTTCACTGCTTTGCAATCCTTTGTTTTCAGGACAGATGCAGCTGGGTGAGGTGTTTTTTAAGGGACTCCTGCGATGACTTTGACATTTTCATCAACCCCAGTGGAAACAGAGCCAAGGTAGGCCCCTTCCCAGCCAGAAAGAAGCTTGATAATTACTGCCCCTTTCCATTATTCCTGGGAATCTGGTCGAGCTTGGGCATGACAAAGGGCTGATGAGTTTCTTACTGGTCCTGCCAGTCTAATTTCCAGTCTCCGAACCCAGCAAAAGGAGTTTGCTCTGTGCACAAAGCTGGTGGGAGCTCCTCGCCATTAAGTGCCAATAGGCAAAATGGCCACATGAGGAACTGCTGAGCCAGGGAGGCTCCAATGATCTGCATTTCTAATGCTCCCTGTGGGACACATCCTAAATCACTTAACTGTACCCTCATTTCATACACCTTCAAATGAATGTTTTTAAGAGAAGGAGTCATTTCCTCCCACATTTACAGCATGAAGCACATCAGAAACCTGAGGAGAGTTATTACCTCAGGCCTTGTTGCGATGCAAAAACTAAATACTCTCCATAAAAAAAAATGAGACATACAGGCAAGGCATCCAGAGTCCTCTCCCTGTACCACCTCATCCCACTGTGGAGCAGCAGTGAGCATGGGCAGAGGGATCCCAAGAGAATCCAGGCAGAGGTGGGTGAATCTGATGTAATGGTTACAAGGAAAAAGATTTTAATGTCCAATTATTTCAAATGAATTATGTAAAATATGATAAAGATGGAGGAAAATATGCAGATGCAGTCCATTATTAGACTAATGACTAATCAATCACCACCCATTTTTGAAATATAACGCTTAAAACAGCACCGTTTCAAATGAAAATAGCATCTTTTTAGAAGCCATGGAATTACTTAGTCTGGCAAAAGTACAGAGCTACACTGATTACACTTTCAAAGTGCAGTGGTCCATTTTTAACAATTATGTTCATCCAGAGTGGGGGAAAGTGGTGATCAAGGGTTATTAACAGGCAGTGCCAGTGTTTTCCCATCTGCTTTTTTCCTACCTTTGTCTTTTTATAGTTTTGAGTTCTGCATTGTGATCAAAGTTGCAGAGGACCAGTTATGTTTCAAAGCAACTGAAAACCCAGAGCTCACGAAACTGGGGTCTGGTCCTCACTCCCAGTGACTTTTTTTACAGCTTTGAATAGCCAGGAACTGGTGAGACACCAGCTCTTGTGGGGGTGAGGAGAATCCAAGATATTTATACAAAAACAATAATCTCAAAGCTTCACTGTTGGTTCCTACAGAAGAATCCTCCAACTTTCTTAGCAGCTTTCAATGAACAACTCCTGATTTTGCACTGAGTAGAACTAGTAGAAGCTGACCCAAGAAGGTAGCCATTGTTGCTTTCAGAGCATATGTGATGCTTCAGTTTTAGCTTTTATATTTTTCAGATTCTGTGCTGCTTTAATGTGTACTTCATATTAGGGGATGGTGAGCTCCCTTCACAGAATAGGGAGACAAAACAATTCCTTCTCTATCTGGGGACCAAGGACAAATGATCCAAATCTCAGGCCTAAGAGCACAAACAATGGTGAATTGAAGAGAAAAACCCAAGAAGGATGTGACTTCATAACCTAAAGCTGTAATTGGACAACTAACTTCAATATGCAAATGGACCAGAACTTATAGAGGAGAGAGACCTGTGACCAATTTGGGTCCATCTTGGGTGTAGCCCTGGTTGGGCTCATGTGCTGCCCAAGGTGGATCCATTGAGGCCCTTTAATAAATCCCTGTGTTATTCTTTAGCTCTGTTCTAAGTCAGCCTTCACAAGGCATCACATGGAGACTCAGAACACCCCTTGTGTCCTCCAAAGGAGGAGTTCCACTAAAAGTAATCCATGGGAATGGCAAACCTTTGCTGCAGCACAGTTTCCAATTCTACTGACTTTCAAAAATGAACACGGGTCTCTAGCTTGTGTACGTGCACTCTGCAGGCTCTTCCCTTGCTGTGTGAGATGGGGGGAATCTCTCTTCCCTTTGCCACATCAAGTAGCAGAAGTGCCTGGTGGTGTGTTTGAGGAGCACAGCACATGCTAGGATTGCAGAAACCCTTTGCATAAATTTACATAGGAAACCACTGCACTCCCTGCAGAGTTACTGCTCACAGTAGTTGACATTGCACTTGAAACAGTGCTGCAAAGGGAGCAATAGCTTTTGCAGAGAGGTTTAAAATAATCAGTTTTGTTTTTCCCTTTCTAACCATCAAAGAGGGTCTGAATTCCGGGACCTGTGCAGTGAGAGCAGATGAATGATAATTGCCATTACTAGCTTTTCTCTGCATTTTTGAGAGATACCATGACTAAAGTAAAGTCAGGTGCCATTATTACCTGATTAGACACTCCTGAGAGCAACAAACATAAAAATTCCTGAGCTATACCATGTTTGTGCACAGGGATTTTTTGGCATTCAGTTCCAAATGCAAAAACTGGGTACTATTCACTGCAGCAATGTTACAATATAGATATAATACACACTTTCTTAAATTCATAAATTACAGACAAAAGATCTATTGCTGAAATGCAAAATTGTTCATTTTAAAATGCAGAACATCTAAGTCACTGAAAGAAAATGAGCATCCGTAAAGTACAAGTGTTTTGTTTTTTTTTTTTTTGAAGAGAAACTACTAAAGGATCACATAAAATCATGAAATCATTTAGGTTAAAATAGACCTCTAAGATCATCGAACCCAACATAATATTTGGCTCCTTATCTTATCTTTGGGTGTTTAGTAAGGGGAACTAAATGCATAAAGAAAAAATACCAACAGTATTAGAAACATATTCACAGAAGCTTACCCAGTTCTGAACTTCAGTAAGTGTATGAATCTCTCTCACAGTTTTAATGTATTTCAGGTGAAAGAATGATTAGTTCAACAAATCTCATCCCATTATTTTGAGAACTACTTCACAAAAATAAACAGCTAAATATCTATGGCATGCTGACATTGCCAGGTCCCAGATGTCCCCCAAACCCACACTATGATTCCCTGCCTCAGCCAGACAGGACTGAGAGAAATAAAAAAAAAAAAAAAAAATCTCTGTGGGTTGGATTAAAGAAGGGTGATATCACTCACCAAGCACTGTCATGGACAAAGCAGACTTGACCTGGGAAAAAAAAATTAATTTATGTAGGAGACTGGAGGAATTCTTAACAGGCTCAAAAGAACCAGGTGGGAAGTGGGGTGGAAACAGGATGAGCTCTTTGTTCTCCTTCTTAAAATATATTCTAAGCCTGACTGAAAAATTCCAGTCAATGCCTTCTCACGTGCCTTGTTGTGCCTGGGTAAGTTAAAGTTCCTGAAGTGCCTAACTCAGTCTGGATGTTGTTTTACATTTTCCCAAGTACTTAATTCTACCTTAATGTTGTAAAGTTTGCAAGTCAAAGCTTGTTATTGAACCACCTGAGAATTTTGTTGTTTCTCCCATGCACTGCCCAGATTAAATCAAACCACCCTCTCCTGAGTCCACCGAGCAGGACAGGGCATTCCACCCTCACGGACCTCACTGTCCCCATGGCCCTCAAAGCCTTCATGGTCCCTATTGCTGTAACAGCCCCCAGAGTCCTCACAGACCCCACAGCCCCCACAGCTCCCACAGCTCCCACAGACCCCACAGCTCCCACAGCTCCCACAGACCCCACAGCTCCCACAGCTCCCACAGCTCCCACAGCTCCCACAGACCTCACAACTCCCACAGCCCCCACAGACCCCACAGCTCCCACAGCTCCCACAGCTCCCACAGACCTCACAGCTCCCACAGCCCCCACAGCCCTCACAGCTCCCACAGCATCACAGCTCCCACAGCTCCCACAGATCCCACAGACCTTACAGCTCCCACAGCTCCCACAGCTCCCACAGCTCCCACAGCTCCCAC
>QUSF01000102.1:435774-517182 GCA_003676055.1 Chloebia gouldiae | reverse complement strand
TTCTATTCTATTCTATTCTATTCTATTCTATTCTATTCTATTCTATTTTTTCTACCCCATTCTACTCGAGTGGCCTAAGAACATGTTATCTGGTCTGCACATGCTGTATAAAGCAAGTCCAGTGCTAACTGCAGGGTCTGTGGTAACACAGAGAGGATGGCCAAGGGAAGCATTCCAAGAAACTTACTTCCAAAATTAGGGAATAACATGACTATGTCAAAGAATGGATGTAGAAGTGAATTACAGAACAATTTTCAGAGTGATTCCCTAATGCCAGAAAGAGCTGTTTGCCACCAAGTGAAATGGAGGTATTTTGACACAGATTTTGTTCCTTGCCATGACAGAGAGATGGAATAGATTTTTTTTCCACTTCTATCAGTGTTTGATGGCCTGAAAATGGTTAACTAATGATAATAAAAATCTGTACTTAAAATGTAATTCAGTTCTGTAATTATATTTCTTATGCATGGAGACAGAAATAAACCAGAGGAAGAACCTATTAGCCCTTTTGCATGTATAATTGCACATGTTTGATATTACTGGGTAACCTTTGTAAGCAACTGGCTTTGAGTTTATGCAAAGAGGTGAACACTTTGAATACATAAACAACAATAGGACCAGATAGGTTTTTGATTTTGTATTCTGTTCTTTTCTTGTTTGTGTCTGTTAGATGCAGTCAGACATCCCTGGCTTTATCTGGCTATCCATAGAAACATCTGAGAGATCTGACTTTTGCATCATTTGGGTGCAGTAATGAATAAGAACTGACATCAAATATCAATATTATTGGCCCAGCTAAATGGTAGCTGACATCCAACTGGACTGCTGAGGAGGTAAACAAAATTGAAATTTTTTTTTTGTTTAAAAACTGTCTGACATTATTTGCCCTTCAGTAAATCAATGGAGGAATGACCTAGATGCTTCTTGCATTTTGGCCTGGGGAGGTAAAATTGAGTAGTTGTTCTCAAACATATTTTTTATAGTCTTTTAGATTTTCCTAATATAACCAGTAATTCTAAAAATACTTTTTTTTTTTTATTTTAGGGAAACTTGATAACCATTGTAATGATTCCTAAACCTGCAGATATGACACAATCACAGCATGGCAGACACTTGGCATACTTTTATTTGGACACAAACACATATATACACACACATTAGGGAGCAAACCTTGTTCTACTTTAAATTCATGACTCAAGCAAGCATCTGTAGTCTTCATACTTCATTAGCAGAGGTGATTTACCATCGCAAAGGAGGTACAGAACTTACCTGAAATTTTGCTTGAGACATACACCAGTGCAAAATAAATAATTAGAACATTTTTCTCTACCAAGTTACTGTGTTATGGAAACATGGGACTAAAAGGGATGGTAACAGTAACTTTTAGGAGGAAAGGTGCATTTTTTATAGCCCCAATTCAAAATCAGCTATGTGAATTTTGCTCAAACTTTATCAAACGCTCCACAGGCAGAAAACCAACTTGGAAAACCACAGGATTTAAATGCTGCTGGAAGTGTTATCTGTTAAGTCCTGACATAACCACAAGAGCAGGGGTTTTTGTGGGGCACTGTGACTCCTGTGTCCCAGCAAGGCAGGACCCAACAAATGGGTACATTCAGGTGCCAAGCTGGCAGTTCTGTTCCATAGAGAACAGGCAAATTAGGAAATCTCAGAGCTAATAAGAGTTCTGGTTGCAAACCTTACCCACTTGACACAAAAAACCACCAAACTATTAACTACAGTTTCAGAAGCATGGTGTAGTAAATAACTCAGATTTAGTCAGCTTCACAGAGTTTAATGAGGATATATTCAATTTGTATAAATGTCTTATTCTTTTTTAGCTTCTTCTTCACACAATACTCTTCCCCAGAAATACCCCTTAGTATCTGGACATACTGCCTGAATGGCTTTCTGATCTAACTAGAAAATTTATTCCTTGTTCTTGTGTAATTAGAAAATTTTTTAACTTCTTTTGGCATCAAGCAGCCTGAGACAGGACTACCACAAGCCCACTGAAGTGAAGTAGGAGCCCACTCAAACTGACCTATGTCCAAGCAGAAACAGGAGTCAGTCCCTTGGGACATCTCACCATTACAGCTCTGCACCCAGAGAGTGTGACCACGTAGGCAACACCACTAGCCAAGCAGATGTGCAGAGCCATGACATTAGGATATAAGAAAACATAACATAAAAAAAAAAATCTAAGTAGGGATTTTTCAGTTTTGTCATTGTAGACTTCCTGGGCCAGGTATAAGCATTAGGTTGGACGCTCTGGAAGTAATGTTGAACTTCGTCCAAACAGTCCATGATCAATGTCCAAAATCTTTTCCATGAAAATATTATTGAAAATATGACTGTTTCTGTAAAAACATTTTTCTTAATAAAATATACATTTTAAACTAAAATATTGACACTCAAAACACCTTAATCAGCTTGCTTAGGGTGAAGTATTTTAATTGTTTCGATAAGCAAGCTCTGGAGGATAAGAAAATCATTCTCAAGTGCTATATTTGGCTGAAATATAGCACTTGCTTTGCTAGCCAGCTGTGGGACAACTGTTACTTGTACAACTCAGGACCACTACCTAATTTTTCACTAGCAGAATTACTTTATACAACTGCAATCACAGCTTCTGAAGTTATATTCCTCACTCACTTTGACCAATGCTGCACCAAATATTTCCATTTTTACTAATTCAATCACTGAGAATGTCAACCAATGATTTTAGTCTAGAGTTAATGCCAACTGTAATATTCCTTATCAAAACTCCATGCTTGTCTGGAAGGTTATCAACACATGGTCTTTCAGCTTCCTGTTAATCATTATAGGTCACATGAGGCCCTTTGTAAATTAATACCCACATCAAAGACACTGCTGTGGTATCTCTACAGTATTTCCCTTGTCATGCTTGCTCCTGTGTCCTGGGTTGTAAGATGTGTGATTCTATTTGCCATCTGTTAGAGCTGGGGCAGTTCTCTGCTGTTAACTGGGAAGGTTTCTTTATGTCTCCCACAGCCAATCCTCCCTCCAGGAGATCTCTTCTGCTCATGGCCAGTGAGTGTCCCTGCATGGCTGAGAAAATTCCATCATCCATGGGGAGAGGCTCTGCTCAGGGGAGGAGCCAAGCATTCCTACCTGGATATAATCTGACTTTTGGAACACCACAGAAGCCTTTGCCCACTGCATTCCCAGAGGAGCAGCTTTCTTCCCCACTGCATTCCCAGAGGAGCAGCTTTCTTCCCACTGCATTCCCAGAGGAGCAGCTTTCTGCCCCACTGCATTCCCAGAGGAAGCCCAGGCCCATCTCCCCCAGCCCTGGAGCTCCAGAGGAAAACTCCCCCCTTGTGCAGGATCCCTGCTCCAGCAGAAGCACAGCTGGCACTGCAGGAGGGCTGAGCCACCCTGGGATGGGGCTGCTGCCACCTCCCTGATCGGCTGTCGGCTCCTGTTCTGACTCTGGTACATTGTTTTGTATTACTGCATTTTAAAATTTTATTTTTATTTTCTTCCCTAACAAAGAACTGTTATCCCTACTCCCATATCGTTGCCTGAGAGCCCCTTAATTTCAAAATCATAATAACCTGGAAGGAGGGGAGCATAATAATTTAGAACATTCTCTGTTTCAGGGGAGGCTCCTGCCTTCCTTAGCAGACACCTGTCTTTTCAAACTGAGACATTGTGTTAAACACTCTTTGTGTGTTAAACACCACAGTGTCCCAGGGCACTGAGAGGCTGGTTGTGCCCATCAAATACAGACAGATGCACATGGCCAAGAAAGAAATTAAGATGCCCTGGGAATTCTTATTTCCCTCCCTGACATCAGTTTATCCCATACCTTCTGCTGTGCCAGCCCCTGGGGTTTGCCCTACAAACCCACAGGGTTGGCAGAGCAGTTGGCGAAGCAGCAGCTGATACTGAGCAAGAGGAGAATATTCAGGATCTCCTGCAGGAAAAATTAGTACCTTGCTCTGCCTGTAATGAAGGTGTCAGTGGGAGCACGGGAAGCAGGAACACCACAAAGTTACTTTTCAGGAAAGATGGTCTCTGAGAAAAAAGGCTGCTTGTGGCAGCAGAAGCTAGCATGTGCCTCAACACTTCCACACCAGCTTTAAAGAGCAGTGTGGCCAGGAGAGCTACAGGAATCATACATCACAAATGTTTGGGTCATTTCAGAGTATTTCATATGGCTTCTAAGAGCCATTTGGGAGAAATTCCTCCCCTTCCGATGTTGTCAGTCATTCAGACAGCAGTCTGTCACCAATCCCAGTCAAAAAGGCTCCTTTCAGACAACAGCTCTAAATTAGGGAAAGAAAGCTATAAATTAGGGAAAGAAACCCAGCAAAAATATTAATTTAAATAAAGTAGTCAATGAACCCAACAGAGAAGAATGGCTTAGACATCATGCACTGATCACAGGAGGAAGGAGGGAGCAGCAAGGAGGGGGCAGCTGTATTGTAACAGGCACTGAGGCTCTGGTCTGGCTGGCAGGTGGGGCCACTGAGCCACCACTGATTCTGAATCCAGCCCCAGAGGTCTCTGTGTCGCCAAGGAGCAGGACAGTGTGGGCCAGAGCAAGGAACATGATGGTTAAAGGGAAGAAAAAAAGGAAATTTGCATGCAGAACTTACCTTCCTGTTGAATGTAGCGTGATTACAGGAATGCACGTGACCCTGGAATGTGTAAACACGGAGACCCTAGGAAAGAAACAAACAAACAGCATTTAAATAAGTTACAGCAATGTAAGTTATTCTATAGCCTTGGTGTAAACAGAAAGACCTTGATTTTATGGCTGTGTGAAAATCAAGACACACTGTGTGATACAAAGCCAGCTCCTGGTTGCTAGAACAGGAACACATTTTGTACCACTACTAAAGATCTATCTCCTTACTTCACATAGTAGCCAGCAGAAGAGGTGCATTCAAATATCCCCAAATAAAGCCATCTCCCTGGCTGGAGGGCTGCAATTACAAGGTGGAACTGCTCCTTCCAAAACACTCAGCTCTTCCTCTCAGGCAGTGAGTCAGTACATGCCTCTTGATATTCCACACACACCAACCAAGGCTTCCTTAAGGAATCACAGGCATGAAATCAAAATTAATTATCTTTTGTCATCTCCCACATTAGGCCATAGGTGACCTACATAGAACAGTAACATATGTCAGATGTCATCACTGATATCTGGCTTGTTCTCCCAGTACAGGAGCCATCCAACTACACTATCTCCTGCTAAAAAAAATCCTGAAATCTTCAGGGATATTGATAATAGATGCCCTTCTCTGTTTTCACAGAAGCCACTGGCTTCATGGGTTAAAAAATACTTCCTGTTAAAAGCGAAGTCCAGCTTGGAGCAGTGCAATCATATGCTGAAGAACAAATTTTCCCTCTAAGAAAGCATTTTATTAACACTGCAATTGAAAGACAATTTGTTGCATTTTTATGGAGAGTTGAAAAAACTCAACCACAAGATCTGAAATTTGACTGCTTATCCTGATCTTGGATCAGTCTCACAGGAGCAGGGCTAACATAGGTTAACCATACGTCTCTTATGCTTTTGGAGTTTATATCATCAGCTTAATCCCATTTTATTTTCCTGATTAAAAAAAAATCACTCCTACTCTAACATAAGAAATTTGAATTCTCTTTTTCACTGACAAAATTTACATTTTATCATCAGCATGTCTAGCAGCATATTCTCACTGTTTGCAACAAGCCCTTTCAGAAAGCAGTTAATGAGCTTTGACCACAAGGTAATTCTGGAGGGACGCTCCCCAGTAATGCTCTGTGGCTCATATTATATCTCTGAACCACTTAGGAGAACTCAGCCCAACAAAGCAGCAGTTGAAGAGGATTACATTGTTGTTGTAAATATCTCAGGGGTTAAGAGCAAAGAGGGAAAGGAGCTATTGAGGCTGAAGAGCAGTGCTGATGCATGAACATATGGGGATTCATTATCTGCAGATAAATTCCAGTGGAAAATTAGAAGACGGTTCTTGAACAGAAAGATACAAAAATGTACTCCACTCCAAGTGGTGGGGATAAAAAAAATCTCATTACTATAAGAAGGTGCTTGAAAAGCCTGGAAATAAATGACCTTCTCCTGTATGCGATCTTTTGCCTGGACTTGGGAGACCAAGGAGGCTTTCCAGTCTTGCTCATATGGCATTAGAATACAAATCTCTGATAAAGCCCAGCATTTAATGCTGCACTGAATTCCTTTTGTTTAAAAAAATGTCACCCAAAGGAGGGAGCAGGCATCTTTGGCAAGTGCCATTTTGTATCTCATTGTATTTTTCATTTACCTCTTTGTTGAAGTAGTTTCTGTCCAAGGCCACATGGCTATTATGATCATACTAGGAAATTGGTATTATTCCCATAAAAGGATTGCAAGGCAACAAGAGAAAAAGGCTCTGAACTATTAAAAGCTCTGTATTTAAAGAGCACACCATCCACCTTAAGCAAAAAAGGTTACCAGAGCAAGTTCTTGAGTCTGCCATGGTTTTCAACAGAGTCATAAGGGGAAAGAGTGCTAAAAAACCAGCTCTAAAACGCCTGCATATTTATAAGTTAGATATTAGATATAGACTGGATATCAGGAAAAGATTTTTCCCCCAGAGGGTGTGGGGCATTCAACAGGCTCCCCAGGGAATGGGCACAGCCCCAAGGTTGTCAGAGCCCAAGGGACAGTGTGGGATTGTTGGGGTGTCTGTGCAGCACTAGGAGCTGGCTTGATGATCCCAGTGGATCTCTTCCAGCCCAGCACTGGAAGAGTGCTTCTCATTCTGTAATTCTGTGATTTCTAAGTAATAAAACATGAACCAATAAAAGCTGATACAAGGAAAACTTTAATAATTACAAATTCACTGCTGGAATAGAAATGTGATTACACAAAATTCCCTAAGACTGACAGGCAACTTAATTTGATAAAGGTAACAGGATAGGAGACAAAGATAACCAAACTACACATAAGCAGTCTATTGAGAAGAAATGTCAAGGGCATGAGATGTACCTTGTGGCCCAGCAGCAATATTGATTGCACCCAGCCCATGGTAACAAACCAAGTGTTGGTGCATGTTTTGCATGTGAAAAGTAGCCTTTGAAAATAACTGCTGCTGCTCAACAGGGTGTAGTATTTACCCTCAGACACTCTCAAATACCAATACACACAGAGTAACCTTTCCACAAACACAGAAAAAGCATGCTGTCACAAACCAGTGGGAAAAAAGAAAACCACATGGATGCTGCACAAAATGCATGTTAACTTTCAGCTTTCCCTCCTTAAGTCAATTCAGTATAAGCCCTCTGAAAAGGATTTTAATAAAAGTAATAATAATGATAATAGAAGTCAGACAAAGGCAATGGTTCTGCAAAGTGTTTCTCAATACTATCAAAACTTAATTTCCAAAGTGCCACTTTATTTTTATTCAGTGCACAGCTCGAGTCTTCTCTACCAACACTGGGAAATCTGAGATTTGCAAACATAAAAACAAATCTGGAAAGCCACTACTTGGTTGTAATACCAAATAGTAATAGATATTCTGTGGACTAGAATTCAAGTTAGCACTGAACTTTCAGCACCAACAGCTCAGCAGTAAGTTAATGAAATCCCTTTTGCATATTAATTCTGCTTTTCAGGCTTTAATTATAAAATAATCCACTATAGCACCACCAGTGCTTCATGCAGTGTGGAACTGAACAGGGTTCAGTTGCAACCTGGGTGCATCTGCCATTTCAATAAATTTCTTTAAAGTTCAAGTTAAGCAAGAACAAACATTTGGCCTTGTGTCACAAGGAAAACAGCAGGGAAAAAGAAGGAGATTGACATTAGGACAGTTCTTAGTTCAGGGAAAATGATGATGCTTTGTTGTTGCCTGAAGGTCTCACTGACCATCACTCCTTTCAGAGGGAACAATCCCAAAATGAGAGCAGGAGCAGCAACAAAACACCAGAGCAGAACTCTGAAAGTGGAGAAAGGCCCATCTCCCCCACCTTTAACCCATGGTCTAGCCAGTCTCATTGCACTGGACACGCCAGCAGTATTATTGTCAGCTGAGTCTGGACTGAAATATTAATGGAGGAAGTCTGAGTTCCATTCCCTCCTTGAGCTATTGTCAATTACATTAATAATCATACAATCTTCCTCTGCAGGAGATACATCGATAACAGCAACATTCAAAGAAAACAAAATATGAAGTGTTCTTCATTGTTGAGATTTTGGAGGTTTTTACTTATTATTCCCACATGAACACACACATATAATTTTCCAGTCTGAAACCCAGAAATTAACATTAGAATCAAGGTTAGAAACACCCTGGCATTATGCTGTGGAGTCCATCAACCCTTCAGCTTCCACTGAACGCAGGCATTAATTGCCTGCCTTGGACTGGAGCTACCTAAAAGACTCCCGAGAGTGAAAACATTCCTTTGTTGGAATGAAATATGGTTTCGTGGAAAAGCAGCCTGATCTTTGGAGCTAGGGATCTGCAAGCAGTAATCCTGATGCAAAAGTAGTTAAACAAGGTTTCTAAATTCTTTTTTTTTTTTTTGTTCCTACTTTCAAAGGATAAAAGCCCAAGATTTGGGAATCAATAGTAAAATTCTGTTGTAAATCCTCCCTACTGTGTATCCATACAGATACAGGAACACTAGACTAAGACAAGACAGGCTGAAGACAATCATAATTAATTTGCTTCTTTGCATTGAAATAATTAAGTTTCACCTTTAACTATGTAACACAGCAGTAACAGTAATCTTCCTATACTCATTTTAATTACCATTTCAAGAGCAACAAAATAAAACTCCCAAACTTAACAAGCCATACTGCATGCACCTCTGGAGAAAACACATAGCCAAAACCAGTAGGGTGCCATTTGAAAACTATTAATATTTCTCAAACTCTGCTCTTTTGGTTTTTTTTCTGGATTTTGAATGCCTTGCTGTACATGAACATCTGATATGAACAAACTCACTTTGCAGGTCCAGAATCAAGATAACAAATGCATTAGCTCAAGATGAGTGTAATATCCTAGTCACAACAGGTAATTATGAGTTTGATATGAGGTTTCAGATAACAACATTTGAGTATGAGATTTATCTAAACAGTGTTCAGATAGGAGATTTATTTGTAATTTCTTGGTTCATTTAGAAATTAACTCAAAGAAATAATGTTCATTCAGAAGGACTAAACTGAGAAAAGTGTTCAAACCATGAAGCACTCAGCTGTGGAAATGTTCACCTCATTCTCTTTATTAAAAACAAACTAAACCTCCCAATAGTTCTTCATGAAAGATTTAATTGCATTTGGAGGAAAATGAAAGTTCTGAGCTTACATAGGTGGAATTTTCCTAGCAAATCAAACACTGTAATGTTTTTCAAGCTCCCTTAGCTGGACCTGAACTTTTGCTAAAGCAGGGAATGTTCAGTGTACTGTGATTTCTGGCTACCGACTCACTGGGAAGCTCTAACCCTCCTCCTTCCTTGTTGGATCTGTACAAGACTTCCTATTTTCATAGCAAAATGCAAAATTAAAACTGTGCATTCTTCTCATTCCCATGCCTTAATCACAACATGGCCTGTCTGCCTCAGCCAGCAGTGGGGAGCTCCACAGGGCACGTGGCAGATCCAGCAGAACCGTGGCTCCGCTGTCCCTCTGCACCACAGGGAATCGTCTGCGTCCTTGCCATGAAGTGGGAGACATCAAAAGGGACTTGGATCTCTTCACAAGAGCAAAAGGTCATTTTTAGGAGAGAGAAAACTCATTTCACGGGATATGCACAAAAACTGGAAGAAAGGGCTAAAGAATATCTGCCCTTTCTAGCTCTGCAAGACAGCAGCTTTCTCTCCCAGCCCATACCAACCATCTGGGGTTCAACCAGGGAAAGTGCAGCTGGGATGAGGCAATGCTGGGTGTATGGACAGACTGGAAAATGAGGTGCTGGAAAGAGGCAGCCCAGAAAGGGACCTGGGGATCCTGGCCAGTTGGAGCTGAGTCAGCAGTGCTCTGGAGCCAGGAGCAGCAGCCCTGTCCTGGGGGATCAGGCCCAGCACAGCCAGCCAGGCTGAGGAGGGGACTGTCCTGCTCTGCTCTGGGCTGGGGCAGCCTCACCTCCAGGGCTGGGGGTAGTTTTGGTTCATCAATAAGAAGGTAAGAAAGGTATTACGCTATCAGAGAGCATCCAAAGGGCAACAAAGATGGTGAAGGGCCTTGAGGGGAAGCTGTATGAGGAATAGCTGAGGGCACTTGGTCTGTTCAGATGGAGGAGACTGAGAGGGGAGACTCATCAGGACCTGAAACTTTCTTTGTGAGGGGAAGAGGATGGCAGACACTGATCTCTGCTCTGTGGGGACCAGCGGCAGGACCCAATGGAATGGCCTGAAGTTGTGTCAGGGGAGTAAGTGTAGGATATCTGGGGAAGGTCCTTTCCCCACAGGGTGCTGGGTACTGCCCAGGCTCCCCAGGGAACGGGCACAGTCCTGAGGCTGCCAGAGCTCCAGGAGCATCTGGACAGTGCTCCCAGGGATGCACAGGGTGGGATCGTTGGGGTGTCCTGTGCAGGGCCAGGGGTTGGATTGATGATCCTTGTAAGTCCCGGCTCAGGCTATTCTGTGTCAATAACTCATTCCAGCAGCTCCCTGCACATCACAGGCTCTGTGTGTGTCCCCCCAGGCCAGCCCTGCTGGCAGCCAGAGCCACTCTGCATCTGCCCCATCCCGTCCCACCCACAGGGCTGCACTCCCAGCAGGGCAGAACTGCCTCCATCTCCCCGTTACACCGGAGGCTTCACGGCCACGTCAGAGCAGTGAGCACTTAACACCGAGTCAGAGCTCTGAGCAAATCTGGAGAACAGTTTTGCCATCTGTCATCACAGAGTTTACTCCATAAACTCGAGCACAGAACCTTCAGTGCAAAGTTTGCATCTGTTCTTATCACTTGGAATATACCCTGGCGGGAAGAACCACACAGAGAAGGTTTCTGATGAGAGCAGGGGTAAGGCTAGGGCATTACTCAGATGTTTTGTAGTCCCTTCTTTGGGGAGTAAAATTAACTTGCCACTATTTGTGCTCTGTTACATCAGGATTCACACAGGCAGGTGTATGCACCAAAGCTGAAGCACATCAGCTGATGGCCTCTTTTTTTAAAAAAAACATTATTCACTACATCTCCCAAAAGAAATGAAAAAGAATTTTGAATCTCCTTAAAATGCATGAACTTCTATAACAACTTTCATACAGTGAAACATTAAAAACTCGAGAAGCAGTATTTTTCTAAATCTGATAGGTAATAAAATCTAGAAAGAGAGCTCTGCCTGCCAGCTAAGCCAAACACCATGCTGTTCATCACAGAGCAGTCTTCCTTTTACTTCACAGTTAGTAACACCTGCTATTAAATATATATAAAAAAAACTTAATTAACCTTGCTTTGGAAGATCCCTGAATTACCTAATTTGTGTAGGTCTGAACTTTCACCTGAATGTAGCATTAATACACCTTTTGCACCAATGATGCAGGCATATTAATCTTTCATAATTGGGATGAGAAGTATGTTTCTAGGCCAAGACCTTGTATGCTAAATCTGTTCAAAGTGAACCTCTAAGGCTCTCCTAAAAAACCTTAAAAACAGGAGTTTATAGTAGAAATGCTGACAGATTATATTCTTGCCAGCATAATATAACCTGACTCAAAGATAAATGTTTCATGAATTAAAAAAGTTGAAAAAAGCTCCTCTGTTCAGCTTTGTTCTCAAGATGAAAGTGAATTATCTTTTTGTCTTCTACTGACACTTGGATTTTTGTACTGCAGTCTGCAGAAAACTGTAACCACAGGCAATATTTAAGCAGACATGACCATATGGGATTCTCTCCACACTCAACTCCTGTAAGAGACATCAAACTTCCAGCTGCATAAGGAAGAACAAAGGTTTTATGGGAAGCAGATCCTTTCTTGTACCTGATTCTGTGAAGAGAGAGAAATGTCACCTCCAGCTGAAGAGATCCCACAGGAGCACAGTGCCACCTGCATGGCCCTGCCAGGACAGGCAGGGAGGGCAGGGAGAAATGCCTTTGTTGGACCCATCACTTCTCTGCAAGAAAATAAACAGTATCAAGAAATCCCTCCAAGATACTGAAATTCTTTCAGCGAGAGCTGTGTGTTACTGCCCTGGTTGGTGTTGGCAGATGGGCTCATTAGCAGAAGCTGCATCTTCCTAAGGATCTGGAAGGCGCTGAACAGACATCACCCTGCCAGCAGCAGGAGAGCCAAATTCCAGAGCTGCATTCCTCCTGCCCAGTGTGACTCTGGGAGTTTCAAGGCTCCAGGGAGGGAAGGATCAGCAGTGTAGGGCAGGGATGGCCAGAGAAATCCTGCAGTGAGTAATGTGAGCTGCAGATTAACCCAGAAACTTTGCAGCACTTTCAATTAACTTGACATACCATTGCTTTGCAAAACAGACCAGCCATTTCCAGGAGAGCAATGCCTGAATGACAGGAACCTGCTAGGGCTGCCTGAAATTAAACACCACGAGCTCTATTACTTTAATGTAAAAAAGATCAAAAAGATGAATTATAAATGAGCAGAAGCTTCTGGTGGAATATAACTGGAAAAGGTACGAGTGTAGTCCAAGCATAGAAAAGATACAAAATAATTTCTGTTGGCCTTGAAAATTAAATTGTATGAAGACAGAATAAAACAATGAATAGATAATTTAATTATATATAAGAAAAAGTGAGAGCACTACATGTGGGAAATAATTTCCTCCTTACCTAACTATGAGAAGTTGCATATGAGTCTGAAGGGCTTCAGTGCTCTTAAGAACTTAAGCAAAATTTTGGCCAAAATGCCAAATTTTTTCCTTCTGTAAATTCCTATCAGAACAATGATTTCTTTTTCGTAGCAGAATAATAGAAAAACTAAGTGGCTTTAACTGCAAAAGCCAGTATAGAGACAAAAGCAGGCACATACACAACTGTGTTTATTAAGTAAGACTAGGGAGGTGGCCCAAACATTTAAAAAACAAAAAAAGAAAAAGAAAAAGTTAAAGGACTTCTTCCCTTCAAAGAGTCAGCATAAATCAAGAGTAAGCAAGTAAGGTCAATGTTCTTACCTGTCTTACAGCCACTGGGAGAGGGTTTACTTCTACTGGAATAAAGGAATTTGTAAGCCTGCTGCATTCACAGTGTGAATTTTGTTCTGGCAGTCACCATGCATCAAATGCATCTCAGCTAGGTTTCAAATGGCAGATGCACAGCAAAAAATACCAAAAAAAGAACAAACCTTGCAGGTTTGGGCAAACCTTGCAGAACACAGCTGCAGTACTCCTCCACCAACCAGTACTGCTGAATAGCTTTGGAATTTTTGGAATTTTTGGAATTGACTTTCAAGGAAGAGGGCTTGGCAAAGAAACCAGGATCTGAATGGAAGGGGAAAACACACCACTTGCTCACCATGATCTGCTTTTCCCAACTACTGCTTTGGGAACAACAGCACTGTTGACCTGAATGACCAGGATCAGAGAAGAGAATCCAGACTATTTGTCTGGAAACACTGAAGAAGTTATTAATTGGGAAAAGAAGTCCCTGCAAGAAAAAATAAAAATAAAAGAAAAAGCCCCTGTGTGGTTTAAAAAAAGTCTTTAGATATCAAAATTTAAAAATCACCAGCAGAAGAGGAGAAAATATTGCAATCTGCTCTTACAAACACACTGTCCACAGATTCTGCACAACAGATCCTGCTTACACCATCTACAGATTACAAAGGAAAGGAAAAAAATTATTGTAAAAGCCCATAAAAATATTCCTAACCTTCTGGAATTTCAAACTCTGAATTCCAGAAGTATTTGAAATCAAATTCATGCCAACATTTTCAACTGTAGAATTTTCTAGAGCAAAAAGAAAGTATTACAAGAAGGTCTGGGTAGTGATGGGAGTACTTTTGTTTTTAGTAAGTCTGATGGATAGCTAAGCTTTATTTTTTGTCATAGTACTGCTGCTGCAAATAAAAACCTGTATTCAGTCCTGATACAAATGGAATTAGGCAAAACACCAATTTTGAAAATCCTACCTGCTTTAAAGCGTTTATTGATCACTCCACAGCATAATTATTTTAATCATTAAAAATATACTCTAGTGGTTTAGCTTTGTTAAGTTTATTAATGTTCCCCAATAAACTTAATGACTGAAAAAACATAGGAATAACTATAATTTTTAATCCATCAATACTGGCACCAGAACTGGTGACTGGACTTTTGGGATCAGAGCAGGCAGCTATTTATGTCACCTTCAAAGAAGCAGGAGTAGAGAGGTTAACTAGAAAATCTTTACCCCACATCAAAACAGATGTCATTAAAAAGTCATACAGAGTACATAAATACATAATCCTTCATGTGCAAGAAGCTGTCAAATAATAAAAAAAATACTGAAAAAATAATTCCAAAGCAATGTGAGATTTTCCCAGAATGTTTTTGTCAGGGGTGATAACAACATTTAGCAACTGAGAGGAAGAGCTCTTCACCTGCTTTAGCACCGTTTTCCCAAGGTACTCACACCCTGGCAAAAGATTGCAGCAACACTGAAGAGAAACAAAACTCCTGGCATCCTTTTCAGAGGCCTCTTATAAAATTACAGTATGATTGCATTACCTCTTAAATTAAAAAAAGTTTCTCACAAAGTTCAGCCTGTCAGAGTTGCCAGGATTAGATCTGGGACCAAATGTATTATGACTGAGCTCAGTGCTGTATAAATATTAGATCCATTATTCAAACAGCTCGCAGGACACCGCCAGCTTGATTTTACAGTCACAAAATCTCCCTGTGAAATCTCTGCCCTGGGATATTTCCCCAGGAAAGGAAGGGCTGTGGCATGGGCCCTTGTCTGAGCAGCAAGGAGATGTAAACAGCAGGGTCTCACCAAAGGAGCCTCAGACAAAAGAATTGCAGCCTTGGGCTTGGTGAGTTATTAACAGCAGCCGGCTCTGTAATTGTCGGTGAAATAATCTCATTGACACATACAAGTTAGGAAATGGAGGGCTCATTAACAAAGCCTCCAGCCTTTATTAGAGCATATAAATAACCAAGAGCGTCTGCAAAAGATCGATTAAGGCCTTTAAACGTTTACTGAATCAGTGTTTAATTAAGACAATTTTAATATGCAAATCAAGCCTAATTATCATCATTTGTTATTGTTAGTCTGCCTGAGCTCTAAACAACTACAGCTGCAAATATGGTAACACCGTCATATTTCTCCTGCTTTTCTCCCCTACAAAGAACTGCAGAGCAAATGAGCGAGTTGCACTCCCCGTGTGTATGAATGCTTCCAACACCACATTTCCATCCACTGTTTGAAGGTCAAAAAAGTGCTCAGCGTAGCATAACATGGAGTGGAAATGTTATGCATTTTTTCACCCACTATTTTGCAGACTGCTTTAATTAATGTGTTTCCTACCCCAATCCCTCTGGGAGCTTCTTTTCATGAGTATCTGCCCTAGTTCCATGCAGTGATTGAATAGGTGCATTTCTAACACAGATTTTTGTCACTCTGAAGCTGATATTGGGACTTCTTTCTCTTCCCATTTTCTCTGCCCTGGGAATGGTAACATTCCCATGCTGAGAAGCCACAGCACTATGGCAAAGCCCCTGGAAATTAAAGTGTGAAGCAACCAAGAGAACAGCACAGCCTTCAGCATTGTGAGGGGAGGAGCAGCTGGGGAGAAAACAAATGTCTGTGTTCTGATTCTAGAAGAAGTAAAATTAAAGCCTCAAAACTCCCAGGAATTTGTTTTGGAAAAGAGAGTGGGGCAGCTGCAATACAATTCTGGTAGAAATAATTTTCTTTTCCTGGCACTGCTGCTCTCCTGATGTCACAATGAGCTGCACAGGTTAAAATGAAGGAAGGGAACCTCTGCCTGCTGATCACTATTGATTTATTGTTGAATGCTTACACTGACAGTGAGGGAAATATGAAATGCTCCTGTTTGCAACACTTTACAATATAGAAAGTAACTTCTTTGTTTTTCTTTGCCATTAAGTTTTCTTTCTTCACATTCCCACCGCTTTGGAGCCTGTAGCTGCCAAGCCCTCAGCTGGTCGAGGGCAAAACAAAAGCTTTCTTTTACTTTCTATAATATATTTGGTATTTCTAAGGAAAAGAAGTCCTCATGGAAAGAAAAAAGGACATGCAGTTACAAAAGGACATGAGTCTTTCAAGACATGATGGATGTCTTGAAAGATTACATTAAAGATGTAACGATCAGAGGAGAAATGAAATACAACTTGAAAAGCCCCCAGTTCAAATGGGAGCAGAGTGGCTTTCACCAGAATCTGGACTGGCTGGTGGATGAAAGGTCTCCCTGCAGGAACCACATTTGGGTTCATCTGGGTAGAGATCTGTCAGGAAGTCACTTCCCAACTTCTTTTTGAAAGATCTTCTTTGCAGACAGCCTTGGAGAACAGGGCATGTCCAATAAAATCTGGCCATGTTATTGCCCACACAGCAAGTTCACATTGAAGTCGGGTCAGGCTCGAGCACAAATTTGGGCTGGGTGACAAACCCTTAAGTAGAAGGAGCCCCTGGCCCATGTAAACTGCAGGCAGTGAAGAGACAAGGCTAGAGAAGGGGCTCCAAGACACAGACAGGTACCAATTCCCTGAATTCCCCGTATGTTCCTGTGGGAACTATGCAGGGGTGCTGTGGCATTCACATTCTCTGGACAGAGAGACGTAATTCTGTCTCTCAGGATTTCTTGGAGAAGCACAGAGAGAAGAAGAGAAAACAATCTTTATCTCTGCTCCTTTGCTTTCCCCATGTGGAATATGGCATGGAGATTGTTTACCTGCAGTGATTGCTGGGTTGGATTCTGGTGAAGTTGTTTGGGGTCAGTGGCCAGTGGGATCCAGCTGCGGCTCGGGCTATCTCCACAGAGAGTCACGAGTTTGAGTTAGTTAGAGAGGTAAGAAAGAAGTAAGTATGTAGAACAGGATAGTCTCTCTTTCAATAGTACATTAATGTAATATAGTATAGTTTTAGTAAAGCTATCCTTCATCCTTCTGATCTGGAGCCAGATATCACAATTTCTTCCCAGATTCAGGGTTTGCCACGTTTTATTACAGCCACAGGGCTCCCACATGGACTAAAAACTGCTTTGGGAGCTGTGGGTGCTTCTGGTGAATATGTGAACCTGAGGAAAGAACAGGAATTTTAACTGAATCATGCCAGGTAAAGCCTGCACAATTTAGTCTTCTAAAATTCTCCAATAGCTGTTATGAAAGATGTTGACAGTCTCTTACTTATCCTTCATTAGAGAAAATGGGCAGGATTTTCAGGAATTTTTCTGGAATTCCAGTGGAACTGTGTGTAAAGAGTGAAACAAGTACACTTTCAGGAAATACCCACAAATCCAAGAGGCAGGGAAGAAAGACTGGAAATAAAATGCAAACTCAGGCACATGTAGTAGGCTTAGTGGAGAAGTTCCATGCTCAGACATGGGAAACCAACACTTAAACCTTGGAGCTATTCCACCAGGACTAGGGCAGGGAAGGGAAAACCAGAGGAGCACTTCCCAAGTTCAGTTCATTCAGACCTTCCCTCAGCACTGCAATGCTGCCTTGGCTGGTTTGGCACAGAGGATGTTTCCCTAAGAGTCACCAGCCCTGATGTGCTCCAAACACACAGGAACTGATGGGAGAATTCATGGCTGGGAGTTCCCATTTTCCCGGTCACCTTCAGGCTACTCAAGTAACACTGGACAAGAGACCATCCTTTCTGTCCCAGCTGCAACGCCCCACCATGGGAAGTGCTGTGCCCTGGTACATCAGCTCCAGGTTTCCCCTCCAGTTACATACAAATCCAGCTACAAGTGGGGAAAGTTCTCTTACTGAACAGTTACTCTGCTGTCCCCACTGTCATTTCACATTCTCCAGTTAAAACTTGCTATTCATACCAAAAATACATGAAATGCATTTTGACATCTTGTAGGGTCCCATTACATGCAGTCAGATGTCCATTCATTTTGTATCCTGTTAAAGTTACCACCATTCCCAAACCTCCTCCTATCTCAGCAAGATGAAACAGTTCCTGAGTCAGATATGGATCTGACAACTCCCTAAGAGACACACATATCTCAAAGCAGATATTACTGTCAAAACCCAAAGGGTTTTAAAAATTAATTCTGAAAAAAACCGATCTGCATAAGACATGCAGATCAACAACTCTGCTCCATAGCAATGTCCAGGCATCTTCCAAATTAACTGGTACTTCTTATGCAGACATCTTCTCTGGGCTCAGCCATTTGAATATCCAAGTTCAAGAACATTGTTAAAAGAACTTTGCAGGTGAACATTTTCAACACGTGATTTTGATTAGCAAAGAATGAAATGCAAACTAAGCTTTGTCTTTTCAGAAGGCAAAGGCAAAAAAATTATATGTCTTTTTAAATGAGAAGTACCTTCGTTGATAAAATGCTTTCATTTGGGTTTGATTACAACCCCCCAACATACTATTTTCATTTTTACTCATTCTCCTTTCCTGTCTCCCTCATCACTAGGGTCAACACACACAGTCATCCCTTGATCTGAGAAGTAAAGCTCTTTCATTAATTTTATTGGTTTTGTACTTTTCAATTTAAGCCAGAGCTTCACTGATTACTCAAAGACAGACAAGTGTTTTTTCTTGAATTAGAAAAATTTAACATAACAAAAATATTTCAGCAAAAAAGAAGCTCAAAAGGAAAGCACATAAAGCCCTTTAAAATGCATGACCTATAACTTGCATTCCAGCTCTGCAAAATTTCAAGTAAAATTCTAGAATCTCATGAACAAGACAAGATGGCACAAGAAGCTTTCCACTACAAGACACCACATTCTGTTCATTTTCTCTCCAGTGAACTGAACTGCAGATAAATGACCCAGAAACGAGCAGGAAATGAGGACATATCACCAACAGGGTTTTATGAATATTATTTGTTAGAAGACATAACTCTCTTAACAATACCCGACCCGTGACTAATTTCAGGGGGTCAGGGTGATCTTTGCACTCCACTGTGTAGGGCATTATTCTTCTCTAGAGAAGTGCAGAGGTTAATGAATAAAGTGCCAGCAAAGAAGAAATGAGACTGAGCAAGAAAATGCCCATTCTTGGTCTCTGCTATAAATAATGCTCTCATTAAAATTCTGCCTTGGAAGAAAGGCAAGTCCATTAGTCTAGGAGCTAATTTTTACTGGCTCCTTAGATGTATGCATATTAAAAATTCAGCGTTTATAATTGCCAGCCATCAACCACCTAGTCAGTGCTGTTCTTGGAGTTTTTAATTATTTACTTCATTTGCATAGACACTCCAATTTATGATCAACCATTTGGTTATCAAGGGACAGTTTTAGCAATTCCTCCTTTGCATTTTTATTTATTCCTTCTGTATCCCCAGCAGGAGGGCTGAGAGGACCTTTGCCAAGGTAGGTGGCAGTGGGATGGGCCCATCCCCAGCCTTCCACCCTACCTCATGGCCAGGTTCCACGGACACCTGCAGAACACCATCCCACCTTGGAGCATCACAGTGGGGTACAAAAACAGCCCTCCTACCCAATGCCTTTGCCTCCTCTTCCTCAGCTCTTGCTGAAGGCCCTTGCCTGGTTCCTTGGCCCCAGGAAGGGAGGGAGGAGCTCTCACCTGGCAATGTGCTCCCTCTTTTTCTGCAGGTGCTCTGGCATGTTGTCCCAGAGGTGTTCTCCTCCTCCCACAACCTTTGTTCCCTGAGGATACAAGTGCTGCAAAACTGCCTCCAGTCCCATCCTCCCTCGGGACCAGCAGCCTCTGCTGTCCCTGCTCCTAGGCAGACACTCACTTTTTTCCTTGCTGTCTGCCCTGTGCCTTGGGCACGTGAGAAGGAGAAAAAACCTTGGGATTTCTGCAGTGGCATAGGAGCCCACCCCAAGCAAGTGCCCTGGACAGCCTGAATGCAACTCCTGCTGCCAACACACCCTCCAGCTGGACATCGTCCCCCGAAGGACCACCAGCCCATACGGAACACTGACTCCTGAAAAGCCACCCCATTTTTGGGTCATCCTGAAAAACAACTGAATTACTTAACTCAAGACATGCTGTCTGTCCTCAGTGTTCCCTGGTGGGCTCAGCAGCAATGGGAATGATTGATTTGCCATCCTGGTATCCCTGTGTCCTCCCTGGGCACCATGGCCAGTGACTTTTTGCAGACAGGATACCAGGCAGCAAATGTGACAGGAGGGAGCAGCCCTGGCAGAAAGGGAATTGATTACCCATCCTTCTTTTTGCCAGGAACCATTGCTTTGCTGCAATTCATACTTTTCAACAGCCAGCCTCCAGAAGGCTTTGGGGGAAATAAAGGCAATGACAACAGAGATTACAAATCAATCACCACTAGAGAGCCTTTTATTTGGTAGAAGCTTCCAACTAGAAAACAGACACCAAAAAATATATAATACATCCTGATTTTTTTGTTAGCTGTTTCCTTTCCTTAAGCTCTTTTATGCCTTGTTTTTCTCTTGACACCACTGCTTGCTTTGCTTTCACATCGATCTCTCTAACTACTTATTTATCATTTATCCTTGATTTTATCTTTCTATCATCTTTCTCTCTCTTAACCTACACAACCCATAGTTATCTGGGAGGAAAATATAACATGATTATCTACACTACACTGTCATCTTCCCCCTTGTTCCATCCCAGATCCCTCTCAAAAATGGCACAGTAACACTGACAGAGGATGAAGCAAGGTCTACCTCATTTATACTGTCTTGAAGTCATCACTTAGATCTGCCTGCTTTTGGTCTCGGCATTATGGGGGGTTTGGCACAGTAGGATCCATGAAATAAGAAAAAATTCCAGGCATCAGTGGGACACTCCTCACTTGTGGGACACGTCCCCATCAGGGCAGGAATTTTTTAAGGGCTGCCATGGGTGCAGCCAGAAGGAATCAGAACACACAGTTACTCCAGAGCTGGGAACAGTCCTGAGCATCCAGCTCTGATTTTACTCACATTTATGCTTTCTCTCATTATCTAATTCACATCCTGTTATTAACTGAAGTGTTGTCAACAAGAATTGACAAAGTGGGAAATAGACCTCTTCTAACAATAAAACTGGTCAAGGAACAGGTCAGTTTAAATAAATCAACTGACATTAATTTGGTAAAATAATATCGGCACTACTGAAAAACACCTTTTATAAAGTTAAAGCTTACTGAATCAAAGCAACTTTCTGTTCTAAAATATGAATAAATTAAGATTTCATTATCTTGTTGGATACTGAAAAATAGATCAAAATTGTTGAAGGGGAATATCCAAAATTCCGTAGACATTACAGTCTGGTTTGCAGAACAGAGGCTTCCTCCAGGAGTTGATACACAGAAAGTTTTAAACCTATTGACCTTCCCTGCTAGTCCCAATCTTGGCAGACAGCAGGACACAGCTCATGGGGGTACAGGTGCCCGAGTGACCCATTTCACACATCCTGATAGAAGATAGGGGATCCAAGTTCTATTTCTCCATCTATTCTTGGATAAGATTGCTGACAGAACCAGTTCCAGTCAGACATCCCTGGGCTGCCCAGGCCCTTGGCAGCAGAGCAGCTCCTTTGCCAGGCACTGCACACCCCGAGCTCTGAGCTCTGCCCACCTCAGAAATCCTTCCTGGGCATCTGCACTGAGCCCTCCCTGCTCCTCCCTGGGGATGGAGAAAATTCCCACTGGGATGCTACCCAGCATGTGAGACAAGCTTGCAAAATAAAGATGTTTTCACAGAAATAATTGGATCAATCGGGTTTTATGATTTAATTCTCTTCCATCAGATAATGTTCTAACCATGTTAAGAGTGATTTTGTGTTTAGGTCTGTAACATATCCTTAGCCTCTGTAATTATTTGGAAAACTATATTGTGTTTACTGTATTGATTCAGTTATTGGAAATCTTGAGATTGCCACGAAATATTTCTTTTTATTATGCCATTTCTGAAGTTGAATATTGCTGAAAATAAATAGCAGGCAATTATTTTAATACCCTCTTACTGCACATTACTTAAGAAGATTGTTCTAAATTGCTAAAGACAGAACCAATTTATCTAAACAAAGTTATTTAACACCAGCATGGATTAACTTTATATAGTCAGGTAGGCAGAAACTCTGGAACTCTTTCCTTCCATGGTCTTAAATTAAGGAAAAGAGTGCTGCTCCAGAACAAGTCAAGACATTGACTTTTATACCAAAAAGATGTCCTCCATCAAAAACTCTGCTACTTTGGTGATGCTTATAGAGCAATTTAGTGCTAAGCAGGAAGTTTATATTTTATATCTATATAAGGACCATTTGCAATCCCTGTTACGTGTACCTAAAGAATTGATAAATTCCTATGAGCTCATATATACAAGGGAAGAAGATTTACAGAAATGGAAAACAATTTTTTGTGGCTTTTTTTTTTTTTTTGGTTGTGAATGCTGGCAGAAAGCCACTGTTTTTCTGAATCTGTAATTTTATGCCCCAGTGTTCAGCAGATGTTTATCTAAATCATTTAAATCTGTCGTTTCTGTTTCAGACACATTTAGTATTAAGGAACGATCCCTGAGTAACAGCATACATTAAAAGTTAATTAAGAGGAAGTTAAAGAAGAAAGAATTACTTTTTTCATACCCCCAGCAGACATTTATTTCATTTTGGCAGGTTAAAAAATGAGAAAATTTGGAGCAAGGTGTGAGAACCAGCAATGCATATTTTTTGGGAAAAGCTTTATTATCCATTTCCTTACATGCTAATTAGGGGATGCAATCCACTTGCTAATGTGAGTGAGTAAGAAATGTAAATTGCTCCATTAATTTGTTTAATAACCAAACTCTCAAAAGTGGCAAGTCAGGTAGCAGATGGGGGCTGTCACCACAAACCCAGCCCAATTCTGAACACCACACCAGCACACACAATTTACTGCCTTCTCAGTTATCATCAGTGCCAAGTAATGTCTATAGTGTTTTAGATTTAATACAAAAGTTTACTCTTGACTACTCATAAGTGTTTCTAGGGTAGAAAAATAGACCTAGAAAAGGTGTGCAGCCCCATAGTCATAGACACACTTTTGCAAGTGTGTGGCAGCTGTTTAACTCTCCTTTACAGCACGTCATACTCCACTAGAAACACCAGGGTCTAAATTAAAAGCAATATGAGAATTTTCCTCCAGAAAAAGAGTACTTTTTGGATTAAAAAAAAAAAAAGAAAAACATAATACTCTGCGAGTTTTTTGCAAAACTCCATTTTCTAGATTAGGAAAAGAAAGGTTTCAGAGGGACCCAATTTCACCAAAAAGTCAGCCCCTAAACCAAAATTATTCAAATATGTTATACATTTTTTCCCCAGAAAAAAACTACTCAACTTTTTTTCCCCCTCACAGTACTTTGCATTGCCTATCCCATTTCCTATGAACGTGACTTTTTATAAACTCCAATTTCACTCATACAAATACAACTGACACGTATTTGCACTTTAACTGGGTCAAATAAATTCTACCTGCATTTCCAAATGGAGTGAGTTTCAAACTCAGCTTTCCATCTCAACCAGTAAATCCAGCTGCATGGCACCACTGGATGGAGCTAGGAAGTGGGAGGGCTTTGGCACAGGTCCTGACACTTGCTGAATTTTTATAATGTTTTGCTCAATCAATTCTCTGCTGCTTTTGTACCAATCTCATATAAAGCAGGAGAGATTCAAATCAAAAGTAGGCCTTGGTACAGTTGTACCAATATCCAGCACTGAATAATTTCCTTTCCTGTGGTTTGTTCACAGGGCAGAATTGGGCCATTAATGCTGGACCATCGTCACCAGCATGGGAAGGTGACAGACAAAGGATTTGTCACCAAATGTCACTGAATTGCTGAATTCTGCTTCTTGCCTACCAGCTTTGTCCCAGTGCTTCCAATCTGAGTGTGATGTCTCATTTCTGAAAGATTATTGCTTCTCTATAAAACGTTTTCTGAGGGGAAACAAACAATCAGCTGAGTAAGGGACTGGCATGTAAAATACTATCATTTGCAAAACACTGGCCTGAAAACCCCTTGGAGGCAGAGAAGCTGGGCTTGAGCCACAGAAGAGGGAAAACAGGAAAGCCATAATCACATATTTATTTTTAGAGAAAATGAGAAGCTAAATAAACTGCAAAACCCCAGTCTTTACTGGTAAATCCTTTCTGTCCTGAAAACCACACTGAGCAGAGTGGGAACAGCCAGTTCCCAGGGGATCAATTGGTGGTACCTTTTTGGCAGTGCCTCATTCCTCCTGTGTTGGTGCCAGGACACTTTGAGTCCTGAAACAATTAATTTTAGCAGTGCCACAGTGAACCACTGCCAGAAATCTCAACTTGAGAGACAACAGTTCTGCTGCTGAAGATGGTTCTTCATGCTCTAGGTCTGAAATCACCCTGCAATCAAGAGGGGCTTTGGGACTGCTCTCCTGAAAAGAAGCTCACAGACCTCAGCCTGCCAGGAAAACAGGACACAAAACATCCAAACATAACATTTAAGAGGGGATTAGTGCACTCACAGTTGGATTTGTCATGGGATGGTGTGGGACACTGGGATTTATGGCAGGGATGAGCAATTGCAAGCTGACTGCCTTGATAAATGTGTGTCTTTGAGTATGTTGAATTATTCCAAGAAAATAAAGGAGATGCCAGCATATACAGGAGGAGAAAACAGGCAGAAGAAATTCTGTGAGCAATCCCAGGGCACTCAGAGGACAAGCCTGTCATCAGCTGAAGAGCCTGGAAAATGTCACAGTGCAAGGAAACCTGGCTGTCAACTGCAATGACACAGCAAGTCACACCTCTGCCTGGAACACTGTCTCCTTGATGGGAAATTCCAGATGGGCCCAGTGATGGAGACAGATGTCTTTCCATTGCCTCACATAAATTTCACATGCAATTAGCAGTGGATTCTTTGCTGCTGAGTGAGGGACACTGAGGGCTCTCAGGATACAGAAAGGACAGTTTTCCACAGAGTCACTTCTAGTTCTGACAATCTCACAATTCCATGCCATGACACCACCTCATCTGCAAGGCAGCAAAGGGACATGTGCTCCCATTTCTATGGGCAACGTGAAATACCACCAGGATTGTCTCCTGGAGCACTTTTAAATACAACTGTACAACACAAATTGTCCTTGTTGGGTGTCTTCTCCAGCAGCCCATGCCAATGTCTCCCAATCCACACTGACACTGTTCAACACCTGAAGCTCCTTCTCAGGAGGTCTGTCATATTGTTCAACCCATCTCCACCATTTTAGCAATCAGCTCTGTCTCTCATTTGCACCAAATTAATCCTTTCTACAGAACAACCTAAAAACACAAGTGGAGAAAAAGATACCAGAAAGAGAGAAGTGAATATGTTATATTTTAGAATATCAGTTGAAACATCTCAATGCTCCTTGGAGTCCCTTCCAACTCGGCACATTCCGTGATCCGTAGGTTGTTGGTACAGCACACTGACAAGGTAAGACTCTCACTTTTTGTTGTGCTTTTCTCATGCCCAACCCTGCAGCCCAAGGGTGAAAAGGGAGATGGAAGAGAGGTGAAGTGATATGGTGAAGTGACATGCCTACCACTCACATGCAAATACCTGCGAAGAAGCCAAGAACCACCTCCTAAGTTCCAAATCTGTATTGTAGGAGACCAACCCCACGGCCTCTTAACATAAAATATCCTCAACTACTAATCATGCTTCTAAATGTGGCAGAGGAATTCAGCCAAAGGGCTGCATTTTGGCCTTGGACTGCAGCATGTGAACAACACCTCCCCTTGCTGCTGCCTTCAGGGTGTCAGAGCACAGAACAGTTTCACACCTGTGAGTGCCTGGCAGCTCCCACACATTAAATATGCACCACCAAAATTCCATCCTTTGGGCAACATTTGAAGTGTGAATTCCCCCTGCAAACCTTCACCATCCATCAGTGCTCAGTGGGGTGTTCTACCCAAAACCATTTGGCAGCCTACAGCTTTTCCTGCAAAACCAGGGCCCTCAGCTATTCTGCACATGGTAAAATGAACTACTTAAGCTTTCTTGAAGCAACAAGAAAATATTTTTATGCAAATACCTTACAAGGTCTGAAATTCCATTTGTCTGAACACAACATAGCTGAATCATCCCAAAGGTCTACCTGCTTCTCAGTTCAAACCATTTCCCAGGCAGTATCTGCTTGCTCTTATGAAAAGGATTTGAAGTCCAAAGCAGCCAGCCCCTGAGGCTGTGGGGAGCCAGAGTGGGAATAAACGTATCCACAATCAGTTAAAAGGGAGTAATCTATGCAAAGACATCAAGTTATCACCAGTATTTTGGTTCAGTTTTTACCAAACTGAAAACCCAATAATTGAAAATGTATTACTTCACATTATTGTTAGAAGAAAGGAAATTGATTTGTAAGGTTTGGAGTTTGTTTGGGGTTTAACAGATCTTTTTAAGAATGTGTAGCCATAGTCACCATGGCATTTAACTTCACAGACCAACAGATTTATCTAGTTCCCTCACAACCTGAACTGCACTGCAATTCTTTCCCTTTCCTGCTCCACCACTGCCTCATCCAGAAGAGGTTTTGAGCAAATGTGTTGAAGCAGAGTCCATCTGCAGCCAGCACAACAATCATTATCCAGCACTGTTAAGTGGTATTTTGGAAATTTTTCTGGCAAACACCTTTGTGCTCCCCTCCCTGCCACATTTCACACCTGTAAAAATCCATGGACCAATCTGACTGGCATCTAAACCTTTACTTCTCACGCCTATAAAATAATAATAATATTAATAATAATAAAATAAATGCTCAGTGTAGTACAAAGCATTTTTAATGACATTAAAAAATAACATAATAGTTCCCAGTGAAATTCTGTGCTCTTTGGCTGAAGTTTCTGGTTTCTGCCCTGGGCTCTCAGCTGTCCAGAGCAGAAACATGCTACAGTTTTGTGTCTCCTACTGCACTTCACACATCAGAGGCCTGGTCTGGAAGAGATGTGTTAATATAATATCAACTAAGTAAATTTAGCCATTATTTCAAATTAATTTAGGTATTGTGTGGTCAGTGGTCATCTGGTAGACACATTATTACACACATGCACACACCAAATTGCTTCTTTGCTAATGACTCATTTGTTTTATTCCTGCCAGTTTCAAAAAAGCAATTAAGTTGAAAATGACCTTTTGAAGATTGTACTTGTGGACCAATCTTTTCATTTTTAATTACTTACTTTGGTTTAATTGTTACATTAGGAACTATTAAGAAAGCAGCCAGCTTCATAATCAATAATTTAATTAGAGTTTTAGGACCAAGAAGTCAATGCAAATGTTATTCTGCAGGCAGGCCTTTCCCAAAGCCTTTGAAAGAACTTTACTCCCATTTTGTTTCAAAGTGACATTGGCGACACAGAAATCAAACTCATTCTTACTGCAACATATCCTGCCCACACATTATGGATGGACATAGGCAGCTGGTAAGAAGTTCAGATTCAGGTCAATCTTCACTCTTCCCAGGGAGGAGCACAACCTATTTCCCTCATTTTCATTTCACCCCATGCTCACCCTTGCCAGGAGCCACACAATGTTCACTGCAACTCGTTGCCAGACTTCCAAGATGTTACATTTATCTATTTATAGCTCTCTAATTACTACTAATATTCAAAGACAAGCAGCAAGTGAAACCAGATGAAATCTGCCTCAATGGGTGGTGAATTAATGTCCCCTCCTTCCTTCCACTGCTTTTCTCTTCCTGCCTTTGCAGGTTTGCAACCCAGCAGTGCAGGAGCTGCCAGTGCAGCGGGCATTGCAGGGCCTGAGGTGTCCCTCGTTTGTGATTGCAGAGCTGTAACCACATGGCTGCACCACTCCACACTGCCTTGCCTGGCAGCAGCTCTCCAGGCCAGTGCTGGGAACTCCTCCCCATCACCAGCTCCTGCCCATCACCCATCCTGGGCACAGCAAAACAGCACAGGGACAGAGGGAGCCTTGAGCCACGGCAGAAGCTTTGCTAAAAGGCACTGAGCCCTGCAGGGCTGAGGCAATCCATATGCTGGGAGCTCTGGGAGCGGGGCAGCAAACAGGACAGGCACTGCTATACCTTGCTAGGGATGGATCACAGGGCTGCTCCAACCCTGGGAAAGGCAGGGATGTGAGGAAGGAGCCAGCTCTTGCCCCAACACACCAGTAAGCCAAAGCCAGGCTGGGCTGCACTGCAAGAAGCCTGCTCTGGGGGATGCTGACTTTGGAAACCTGGGGAAACCATGACTGCACAGCAAGGAAAGCATCCCGGGGCTTGTGGAACTGCCCTCACCAGAGAATGGTCACAGCCTCAGGGCTGCCAGAGCTCAAAAAGCATTTGGACAATGCTTCAGGGACAGGGTGGGATTGGAGATGGTGCTCTACAGGGCCAGGATCTGGACTGGGTGGTCCTTGTGGGTCCCTTCCAGCTCAGCAGATATTGTGATTCTCCAGCAGCAGCTTAAATGACTGTGAATATCATGATGGAAAGTGTTACTTTAATCTAACCTCACTGCCATTTATACATTTCACATGAATTACAAGTCAAGCTGGAGATTTAAGCTTTAACACACAGAACTGTCTTGTCCTCTCAAAGATTTCCCTTTGAAATTAAAAATGTCGCTTTTCTATATTATGGGAAAAGGCAGAGGAAGACAGCTCATTAATGGGCTGAATTCTCACTGGCAACAGGACTCTGATATCCACTGGACAGGACTGGGCATATCAGTGCATAATAAAGCAATTATAAGCTTTTAAGGGCCACTAATTCACCTGGAGCTTTAGAATCATGGAATCACTTTGGATGGAAAAGACCTTTAAGATCATCAAGTCCAACTATTGAGCTCTGCAGAACAACCTGTCTGATTCTAGAAGGTTTAGGCTGATTTAAACCTAGTTTAACAGGGGAAAAAGCCTGTGGGACCAGCTGATTATACAGTTTGTTAAAGTGTTGATTTAATGGTTTGATTTGAAAGACAAGACAAAGAAGGAATTGGTCCAAGGGAAAGATGTAGTTCCAGTGTGAGGGTGGTCCTGGGGACAGCAGCCACACACAGTTTGAAGGGCAGTGGTTTTCCTGCCCCTCAGGAAGCAAAAAAACCCACAGCAAAACAAGAACATTGGATATTTTCTTGCTTGCATCTGGGTCAACTGATCAAAGTTGCACTTGTATGTTCATTATCAGAAATATTTTATTGCAATCTGTCTTTTTCACTGAAGTTGTTTTTATAAAAAGTCAAAATGTAGCATTTTTAAGAACTACATTGACCAAATCAAGCTCTTTTTTTCCCCTCCAATTGTTTTTCACTATTAGAAAGCAATCTTGACTTTTTTCCTCAGTTATACTTCTGGTTTTAAAAAAATTGGCAGTAGGTCTCTAGGAAAGCATCCCAAACAGATTTAACATAAACCTTTTTGAGTTTTACTTTTGTCTTTTGTGATACTACTTTTGGGAGAAAACATAATCCATATTCATAACTATTTCTTCTTGATTTCATATTTCACTGTGACTCAAATTCCTTTTCATGTTAAGACAGGGAGTTTTAAAATATGAACCCATTATTTACAAATGCACAGAATCAGGAACACAGAATTTGTTACACTTCATGCCAGGAACTGGACTTATCCTTGCACATCCCTTATTTACAGCAGTGTAATTCAATTGCACCGTGGGATTTGGAGTTTGCATGGAAGAGCTTTTTGTCTCCAATACTGACAACTTCAATCTTTGACCTACTTTTGAAGAGGATTGATTTGCACCTTAAACTGCCTGTCAAAGGGTTTTTAAATGACCCATCCTGTCTATCCACTCAGCTTGTGAATTCATTCCTCAGGAGTTCAAAAGAGTTCAAATAAAACTGACAAATCCAATAGTCTGAGGAGATTCTGCCTGATAATTTTGTGCCCAAGGTGTTTACTTGGGGATAAATCAATTGAAATAGGCTAAAATTATAAAAACGATTGCTTTTCAAAATCACTCCCTTTTACCTGCTTAATGCTTCTCTCATACACTTGATCCTTAAATACTTTGCCATTTTTCCTGAATTTACCTCGTGAATGACCATTCCAAAGGGACACTGGCAAAGAAACCCCCACCACAGATAGGCAAAATCCTTGAAAAGATCTGTTCCCATATGCTTTAAATCTACTGACAAAATGCATAATGAAAAGCAAAATGTCTACAAGCTAATTTATATTTCACTGGAAGAAAAAAAATCTACAATAGGATATGTAAGAGAATTATTAATTTAGAAATTACTAAATAGTGATAAAATAAACACTGGAAAGAAAGTGGTCTAAAAGATAATTGAATTAGAAGAAAATAAATTAAAAAGGGTTACCTGAGGAAATTTTAAGTTTGGAACAATTTCTCAATTTAACCAAAAGTTAACCAGCTTTGAGCTGCAACAGGAACCACAGCAAGGCTGTCCCAGGCCAAAGACATCCCAGGGTGGGAGAGGATGGGCAGTATTGTGAAGGAGAAAATTGCAAGGCTGCAGCTTAGATCAGCATCCTTGTAATTATTCTACATCCATATGAAGCATACAGGCAGCCAAGAGCTCGTCATTAAAATGCTGCAGCACAGCTGGAAACCTCAGCCAACAGCTCAGAAACTGCCCTGTGCATGGATTTATTTATTCTCTGGTAGGACACGGAGTGAAAAGCCCTTAGAAATGGCCACTGTCCTCAAACGACCCACGTGCCTTCAGCCAGAGCCCTTTTACAAAGGAAAAAATGCAAATGACCACCCCCAGATTCTTGGGGTTTACTCTGCTGTTTCTTTATATGCACAGATGGAGCATTTTGGGGCCTCCTGTGGGGCAAAATGAAAAGCCAAGGAAGAAGAGAGCAGGCAGAACCTCGATAGCAACATGTGAGTAAGTTCTCAAACATGGTGATGTGGTTGCTGAGGGTTGCTGCTCCCCCTTGCAGGTGGGACATTAATTTGGGTTTCCCTGCTGTTTCCCACAGACCTAACTGTGAGGGAACTCCATCAAACTCAGCTCATGTTCAAGAGCCATTAGCACACCATGATAAGCAGGCACTGGAGCACAGGAGCTGCAATTATTAACTACTGCTCTGCTCTAAAGAGGGCTGTGCCTAAAAACCTCTTTTATCCAATGCCACACTTGAATACATAATATTGCCCTGCAGAAGCCCCAGCAGCCTCTTCCTCTTTGCCCTCTTTCTTCCTGATGAATTCCTCGGGGTGTGGTGCAGCCCCAGAGCCCCAGCCTGCCCTGCTGGATGAGGTGTGGTGCACCACACTCAGCAACCATTCCCAGTTTGTCCACAGCCATGCACAGGTATCCCTGCAGGAGCCTGAAAGGAGGCTCTGCCTGCATTCCCAGAAGGGGAAACTGCAGCAGTTTCTGAGAAGGAAAATAGCCAGAGCCAGGTTTTCACTGGGAGCTTCAGGCTGTTGTTCAGGCAGGATCTTGGGCAACTTCGTTCTATTTTTTTTTCCTTTTTGCTATGAGATTGGTGCCTGCATTATTCATCAAGGACCACACTACCTTGGATCTTCTAACTTTTGGTTCTGCTGTTCAGCCCAAGAATTATTGACAAGGACACAATTTGATGTGCAGAGCCAGAACTGGCACCTGGTCACTGTTCTGCTGTGTCATTTGGACCCAAATAGGAAAAAGCTGACATCCTTGGTGCCTTCCTCCCTGAATGTCAGAGGTATTAGTTTCATAGTGGGGTGGGAATGGGATTCTTTTATTTGTGTTATGCAGCAATCTTCTGCAAACGGAATGCAGAAAAACCTGGTCTCATCCTAAATCACTGAGCTGCACTGCATAAAGAAATATATCTGGATAACTAAAATATTAAACTTGAGTATCAGTGAGCAGTAGAGACCAAAATGGACATGAATTCTCAAACAGTATCTCAAATGCTTGTTATTTCAAAAAAAAAAAAAAAATGGAATACAAATAGAGCATTCTATGAGTGTGACTTTTTACAGAGCTGTGTGTGTGCTGAACTTTGTTCACAAGAACAGTGTCATTGACGTGAATGGGCCTGTCCTGCTAAGGACACACAGAATTCTTCCCAAATCCTCGTTGGACACATTCCTCAGGGCATTACTACTTAAAGCTGCCTTTTAAATGACAGTCTGTCCTCAATGTTCTCAAAAATGAAATATCCAGTTATAAAATCTGACATTTGAAAAATCAGAAAGCACATGAGATAGTTACTAAATCAATACATTTCAAACACGTAGAATGAAAAATGAGATTTTTTTTTCTTCCCTTCTATTTAATTATTTAAGTGTATAAATATTTGGTATCTCATCTGTCTGAAAAAAGAGCAGAGGTTCAAGCTTGGCTCAAATGGTGTTGAGACAAATGTGAACAGTCCCAAGAAATGGCTCCTGAGGCTGTGGGAGATGCAGAGGAGTGGCAGGTCCTTCATCATGGCAGGAGTTAACCCAGGCAGGGGAACTTGTACTCAGGGGGTCAGGGGCTCTTCTGCACCTCTCACATTCATCACTGGACACACTTTGCAATTCATGAGTGGAAATGCTTTCCCTGATGTGTCAGCAAGGAATTGTTCTGGTGCAAAGCCAGAACACGCTTGTCTTTCTATGAAACTGGCACAAAGAGGAATAAATTCCAAAGCTTATCTTGGCACCAGAGCCATCAGCTTCACTGGCAAGAAATTCCCACCAGAGAACTGCAGCCTGGTTCTCCACATCTGATCTACTGCATGTCTGGCACAGCACAAGCGTGGTTCCTGCCCAAATCCAACACCAAAGGTGTAATTCTCCCTTAGTGTTTGGAAAGAGCTACAAGTGCAATTCATCTTTCTCTGGTCTCACTTTCCTATAGGCAACACGTCCCTTTGGTTTAAAATTAGAGTCAATGTGATGAAGATTTTTTTTAAACCATTGGATGTATCTTACTTTGTTATCTAGGAAAAAAAAAAAAGAGGAAGAGTAACACCCTGACTTTCCAAAGTCTGCAGGCTGCATTAGAGTTCTACCTTAGTAATTACAAAGTTTATGTTCCATCCTGCCCCAAATCCAGAGCTCATTGTCCATTCAACTTACACTGCTCTGACTTACAGTTCTCTGTATCCATTATCTTTAATAACAAAGAGCTGACTGCACTTAATGATTGAAGAGCAAGATATGATTAGCAATAGGAATCTGATTTATGAGAAAACAAACCTGAGTGTGGTTTTCATGTTTCATTAAAAGTATCTTAAATGTACTCCTTAATGCTGATTGATCTCACAGAGATGAGAAAATACTCTATTCCAAATTAATGGGAAAAATAATTTAACTTCTTTCTGGAGGGAACATTTAATATCATTCAGCATTTGGAGGGAGGTGGCATCATCTCAGGGATTTCACCACCTCAGGTGAGGTTTCACTGTGAGCATTTATCCCAAACCTGCAAGATTTCCCACTGGACATGGAAAAATTCAATTGCATAAATATACAACAAAATGCCATATACAACATTTTCTTATTACAAAAGGTTTTTCTTATCTTAGCAAAATTACCCAAAGCTGAAAAACAATATTGGTGAGTAAATATAAAGGCATTTTCCTTATGTTTGTCAAAGGAAAGCTCCTTGATGACTCTGTTAATTTGTTATGACCAGGAGATTACTGAGATATTTGCAAGATAAAGTTCCTTGCAGGATTTATTGAAAACAAAACAAAGCAGAAATCTATTTTTCCATTAAGCACTTCACTTTTGTTTGTATTGCAATAATTTTTTTCCTCTTTTTGAATTATTCATATTTGGATATAAAATATTCCTACAAACCAATGCATTTAGGAATAGTGAATCTTGACTAGTTTCATTTTAACTCATTGTGCTTTCCGACCAGGATTATTATTATTATTATTAAATGACCTTCTATTCAGTATGATCCATAAATAGAAATTGCCTAATGAGCATCTCAAGTATTCCACTGTGATTTCCATGCAGTTTTTCCTATCCTGTGTTTGTATGGCTCTGATGACAACACCATTTAATCCACAGCAACAGCTCTGCCTGCTTCTTCTCCAATCCCTTCTATGAATAGAACCTTCTCCATTCCAGGCTGGAATCTTGTACCTTTACAGTGTCTGAGAAATGCAGAGTGGCTGTGACATCAACTGAAGAATTAATTTGAGAACTTCAAGAGTTGCTCCATACCACAGAAACAGCAATAATTATTAGATTTTCTGATGAAAGAGGAAAAAAATTCCTTTTGCCTTGTTCTCATGTTCTACTTGTACAGGATTTGCATATTTGGTTTGCAAAGCAGCAGGGACAAATACACTCTCCAGTGTACTCAATCCATTTTTACCTATTCCAAAGAAAGAAGGTAGAGAAGAACAAAGGAAGAGATGCAGAGTTTCTGTCACTACTGTGGAGAAAATAATTTATGTTCCATGAGGAATCAGCAGAATTCTGGAGGAGGGGAGGCAGATTCCTTCTAGAGGAAGTGTTATATGGTGACATTTTTGGTCAGAAGATAACAAGCGTTTTAGTGAATATTTTACTGGCACATCAGCCTCACTTCCTATTTTGATTTCACACAGATTTATTTTTCTCACGTCACACACATCACTACTTTGCCTGAATTCAGGAAAGACCAAGGCAAAGCCTGCCTACCGTTCTGACATCCCAGAGAGACAAGGTCTTGTCAGCGGAGCTGGTGACAGCGGTGCTGGAGAAGGGCAGGAACTCGATGCTGTTCACTGAGTCCTTGTGGCCACGCAGGGTGTATCTGCACCTCTCACTGCAAGAGAAGGAAACAGGAATGCAGCACACTCCACTCAGGGCAATATGATCAACAGACAACTTCAGGTGAATGAAGGACACGTTTTGTGCATCTCCCCGGCTTCTCTCTGGAAAAACGAACATTGACAGCAATTCCTCACCCGAGCACTGCCCCACAGAGACAGTTACATAACCCAGCCCATTGGTGTTTGCTTCCCAGTAATGAAGGCTGGAGCAGGAAGGTATAAAGAAATGGGAAGTGGGTTTTAAAAGATTGAATCCTAAGGATGAACAATGAAAGCATCACTTAGTGTTCCCTGGGTGGATCCTCAAAAACCTTGTTGATTCAGAACCAAAAGGGAATGTGGATGAAAAGGTAGGATCGAGACAGCACCATTTCATTTTTATAGACATGAAATTCCTTTTCTTAAAGAGAGATCTATTGGAGTGCCCACATGCACCTTGAAGAAAGCCAGTGAGTGCTGGCAACATGGTTTTTCTCTCAAGGTGTGCACAAAGCCTTAGAGAAAGCAAGTGGTGCCTGGGAGCTCTTTACTGAGGGTAAAGTCTTGTCCCTGTGGACACCCCAAACCCCTTTTCCCTGAAGGAGAGGTCTCTGGCTATGGATGAACCACTCCAGTGGCCATCCCAAGCTCCCAGTTCTTAAAGCAGAGGTGGGGAAACTGAGGTGCACCCCAAGAATCGAGGTGTTCATCATGAACTAACAGCTCAGATGGAATTACCTGTGAAATGGTTCTCAAAGTTCTTTCAAGGCTTAAGACACCCAGCCACTGCACCTTCTGCCAGCTGAGCAGCTGAGTAACACCACAGAGCTTTTGGGCTGCCTTTCTCTTTGCTTTGTTTTCTTTGAATGAGTTAATTTCTGGAACAACACTACTGGTCCTTCCCAGCTGAGGGGATGGACCTGATACAGCTAGAACTCCAGGCAGGAAGCTTTTCCCATTGTAGGAACCTGGACACTACCACGATGACACTGCTGTGGAGAATCAGTTCTCTCACTAAACAGCCTGACCTTGGCTGTACAGCTGTAATCTTGTGAAAGCTTTTTGGGTTTTGCTTTGCCTTCTGTGTACACACCAGAGCAGAACATTCCTAAAACTGGAGCCAAGGAGAAGAGAAGGAAGAGCCCAAGGATCCCCCATCCAGACAACACAGAACTCATTGTTAAACAAGGACATCACTCCATGATTTCTTTAGATATATGTAAAACTTAAATGTGTGCTATTTGTATTGTTATATCTTATGAAAACACACAGGTGGGGAAGCACACTGTAGAAAAAACTAATCAATGTAAACTCAGTAGCAGTTCTATCTTGTTTGTTCAGCTGAGTCAAAAATAGCATGAAAAAAATAAAAGACAACAACTCATCATAAATTACTGCAGCTTTCAGCGAGAGCTCAGAATTTTATTCCCTGCTCATGTGATTCTGACAGTAGAAACACACCTCCCTGGAGCTGGCTGCTGAATATATCACTGGGGCTTGCAAATTAGATTACTGGGTGGCTCTTAACAGAGAAATTTCTTACAATATTTATTAAGGAAGCTGTCAGCAGGGGGGAAGCAAAGATATGATTTTTCTGCCTTTTTTCTTCCCTTGCCTGTATGTCCCCAGAAGGCTCTCAGAGCCCCTCCTGGTTCTGTACCAGCAGCACAGGAGATCAGTGTCTGCAGTGAGGGGCAGGCCAGGAGAGCTGCAAGGCTGGGATGGACACACTCCCCTGAGCACTGATCTAACACAGGGACTCCTCAGATCTGTTCTGGTGCTTTTCCATTTGCCATTCTGGAATGATATCCTGTGCTGAACACCAAGCCTGCCCCCACAAAGGCAGAGTAGAGGGGAAATAAGTAGCTTCTGAGGAGAAATATTATCCAGGAAATAGATTTCAAAGAAATATTAGATTGCACTGGTATCATTTTACAGAATCTATGTTTTTCTATTATAGATAATACATTATACCACTCAGTGTTATCTGTTATATAGACTACATGTATTATTTTGTCACAAGGACTTATTTTAAACTAGACATAAAGTGCTTGGCTGTTAGAACTCGGTGCACAAGGTATCTGATATTCATGATCCCTTGATATACAACAGTAAAATAACTTCAGTAAAATAATTCTTTTGTCTCACAGTTCATGGCAATGTTTTACACCACAAATATGCCTTTTCCATCTCAGATCTTTTATTTGTGCCTAGGAATGCCATTTTTTAAAGGTGCCCAATCATTTCCAGCTTGCATGTTCCAATGTAAAGGCTCGGAGCTACTGAACAGTTTCTGACAAGGAAAATCCTGCTGCATTTTTTTTTGTGGGCACTTTGCATTTTTGAAAACATAGACAGCTTTCCATACCACAGCGTGACAGTGGTACCATTGGAAGAAAAAGAATATTTTCCTGTAATAACAGGGTGTGTCTATGCCCTCTTCAAAGGCTGGGGAAGAACAATGTCTTCAACTTGCTTGACTGGGCTTGGGGTGAAAGAACACAGGAAAAGGGAAGCAGTTAAAGGAAAAAAAGATATTTTGTTTGTCAGGCACTGATGTAAGATCTGGACCGTCCCAGACAGACAGGCTGCAAGAACAGGCTTGTGAGAGATTAATTAGGTGCCAAAGCAGGAAGGCCCATTCAGAATCCCTTAGCAAGGTGAAAATGGACTGAAGTGATGGACCATGGCAGCAGCAGAAGGGAAGGAAATGATTTGCACTTTTCTATCAGGAACACAAACACCCAGCCCTGATGCAGCCTCTCTCCTTCCCACTTCCCTATCACTGCACGCTGATGAGCTCTGGCTCTCGAGATCTCATTTACCACTCTGATAACTGACTGACTGAATATTTCTGAGAACCTTGCCCCAGTGCTACAGAAAATAAATTCATCTTTCTGTCCAGCTGAGACATAATTTCAGCAAGATTGTCTTGTTCCAGCTATCTTCTGGTTGGAAAGGGCAACAATTTATCTAGATGTTCTTTTTCCACAAGAAAAGAAGTTGATATGAAGGGTAGATCATCACCCTGTTTTTTCATGGAAGCTCATGTTTCTATCCAATGGAACAAGTTTATCTACTTTAGAATAAATCTGTAGTGTTTTTTTCATGGAAGCTCATGTTTCTATGCAATGGCACAAGTTTATCTACCTCAGAATAAATCTGTAGCTACATCCACTGAGTATTTTTCTCATTGTGAACACAGAGCCTCATGGATATAAACCACACAACCTCTGAATATCTTCATTCAGAAGACAGAGGGGATCATGTATGAACAACATGTTAGACATTTGCACAAATCTTGATGCCTCAGGAGGTTCTCAATAAATGATGCCACAAGAGAAATGCTGCTCAGTAGCTCAGTATTTTGCAGATTGCATGTTCACTCTGACACCATCCCAACCTTCATCCTTCCCCTGTGTAGTACAGAACTAATTATCCTCAATGGTTTATTTCTTTCTGCAGTCAGTTCCTTCCCTTAAATCCAGGTGAGGTAATGATGTCCATCAATAAATCAGCCTTCATTCTACCTCAGCAGGTTTGGATGTTTTGTAAGAGTTTCAAACAAACATGGACAAATGCTAATCCAGAAGCACATCTATGCCAGGGATGTTGCCTTCAATTAACCATACCAATACTGATATCATTAGCTCAACAGACTGGGAAGATTTCATTTCTAGAGACTTCTCTTTTGAAAATCACATTTCCGAATGCTTAATTCAAATTCCAAAGGGCTTTCAATAAAACTGCATTGAAAACAGAAGATATGAAAGATTTCCACTTACGTAAGACTTCAGTGAATATTCCCAGGCTTTGCACAAATGTAAAGGAGCAGCCAAAAAATGCACCAGTCAGATATTCCACTGACTGTGCAGTAATTGAAAGGGAACACAGGGTAGATCCCTCTTGCCCTGCATACTTTCCTAGTAAAACTCAGGAAGAACAAAGCAGTGCCCAGCCTGCCCTCACTGTCAGCCACAGCCATGAGGCAGCCAACATGTGGCCAATTCTTCTGCCACTTAAGTGTTTCAAAAAAAAAAAAACCACCCCACACATGCACGCTGGAAATCCTATGGAATCAGGATTTTTTTGCCCCCTTTCTTGGCTTTTTATTTTTTTAAAGCATGTGGTTTTTATGTTCAGCTGTTTGGAAAAATTGTGGGAGTGGAGGGTGATACCATTTCAGTGAGTACTGAGGTAGCCATCATTACGTATTTTATTTCTGTGCTGTATTGAATTTCAGTTCAAGCATGGTAATTAAAACTACTTAAACAGCCAATTGAAATTAATGAGATTTTGAGCTTGTTCTTTGGAGTCAGTGCCTCTCCCACGCACCTTTTTCCATGCCTTCAGAGGAATTCATTAAATAATGAATTCCCAAACAGGAACTCCCAAACTGTACTATCTTTCCCCAAAACCACCCTCTGAAATAGCACAAATATTAAACTAAACTTTCTCTCATGTTTATTGGGAAAAATTCTTCTGTGTGAGCTGCAATCACAATTTTGAGGGCAAGTCACAGCAGAAAGTCACCTGTTGTGAATGTGTTGTAAAGACACACTACAACCAGCCTCCAGTGCTCCTATTGGGCTGTAATCAGAACAGTCAAAAGGAGAATTTTTAACAAAACCTAACCCTATCAGTTTCTCATCATAGGGCTCTATCTCCAAAATGTGTTTAAATTCGGCATAGAACTCTCCCAGCCAAGATCAATGGCTAAGGATAGCAAATGGGCTGGCTTAAGACATTAAAATGCCAGCTTGGTTTATGCTGTTATAAATGCATCCTATCATGTCTTTACATTTTATGACCTCTATTTTATTTCTAGGTAGCTTCACATATGACACATCCAATTATTCATGTCAAGAATGTAAAACTACCAGTATTTCAGTAAAAAGTGCTTGCCATCATTTCTGACAGTGATTTTTTTTTGACCCATTATTTCACTAAATGTAACATATTTTCTGAGACATTGACATGTGAGGACGCTTACTCTAGAAAGTACATTTGTCTCTGAAAAGATACATGACAGTATGATGCTGTCAATATGAAACAATTTGTTCAATTATTACCTATGCTTAAGAAAACTGAGCTCTTTTCCAGCTGTGAACATTCATTTGTCCCCTCTCTCAGACCAGTGTTTGACACTTGGAAAATGCAGTGCTAAAGGAGATATTACTGCAGCTTCTGTGTCCATGCAAACATTTCTCCTCCAGTATTTAGAAACATCTATAAAGGCAACACAAATATAATCCTTCTCTGTGTAATTTATTTTCATATTTAGCACTTGTGGAATGTTTTAATCTCTGCGATCTGAGTGCTCTGCAAAACAAGGAGCAATCCCCTGATTGAAACAAAGCTCCAAGTTAGGCTTTCCCTGGCAAGGATCAGTTTGTAGAGCTACTCAGTTCATAGAGCTAAATCTGGTGAAATCTGGTGTCTGATAATTTTAATTTTTGCACTTTTGAAGTTCACACTGAGCAGAAGCAGGATTAGGTACTAAACCATGCTGGGAGGGCTGAACCACACAGTGAGCACACCCCACTCCTGCTGGAAGCAGCACAAGCTCTGCCACTGATGTCAGGAGGAGCAGGATGAGATCCAGCTCTGTCACCACAGGAGCCTGACAGCTCACACTTTGCTCTGGTGCACAGTAAATTGAGCATGTAAAAGGAAGCTGATCTCTGAAGGGGGATGGACTCAACTGTTAAGTGCAAGGGTGTGATTTCCCCCCTTCCTCTGTCCTTGTCTTCCTCCTTCTGCCCAAAGCAAAGCAAAAGCTTCCCAACTAGGAAGGCTTAGCCAAGGAAGAAAGAGCTCCAGGCAGGATACCTATGTTTCATCAATGTTTTCTAGGTATATAAACAAACATTCCTCATCTGACTCAGCATGTTTGTAAGTCTGCTGTAAAATCCTGTAACATCCTTTTCTCAGACCTCCTTGCAAATAGTTGTACTGTTAAAACACAGAGCTTCCGAACTGGATCAAATTGTGTCCTCCCACTGACAGGACATAAGTCAATGTCAACAATAACATTTTTGCCTTGCTTGGTAAATTTTGAAAGGCTGTAGCAGTTTATTTTTGAGAGTGCAGATTTCCTCTCTGAATTCAAGCAAGGCTCTTTTCCCCTCCCTTCTCAGGAGATAAACTGAGCACGGCAGCTTTCCTTTAACACCAGTTTATGAAGACTCAACTCTCACCAGCTCTGCTTCAGCTCCTGCTGAAAACTGCAATAAAAGCCACCAGGATTTAGTAGCTGAAGAGATTCCCCCTGCTGCAGGAGGGAACTGCAGTCCCAACCCTCTCCTGGCCCTGCTGGTGGAAGGAACACCCTGGACTTTGTGCTCACACAGGATGCACCTACACCTCCAGGTACCCTCCAGTCTGCTCCAAATCTGTCTCACACTTACTGCGAGCCCCTGCTTTTAGCAAAACTCCAAGAGAAGGCTGAAGGACAGTGCCTGAACATGATGGTCCTTAAATGTGGCTCTTGTTTGATGAGGTGTGAGCAGACTGAGTGCTCCCAGCCCTGCCCAGCCCCATGCACTTTGGGGCTCACTCTTGAGAGCACCTCCGGAGGGTTAAAGCCTTCCCACAGCAGGGAGGTGGCCAAAAGCTCGTCCAATCCTTCCCTTCCCATTCCACACCTTCCCATTCCGAGGTGCTCCCTCCACAGCCTCCTACCCCTGAGGCATTTGTGTGCTGCTAACAAGATACTCTGACAACAGCACACCCAAACAGGACAGGAAAGCTATTTTATTGTGTAGGAAATTCATTTCATCTCCAGGGACCTTGCCTCCTTACATATTTTGCTGTTCTAAAAATTACTTCGTCCCATTTCTATAACTTGAAAGAGCCTCTTTGGCAAATAATACACAGAAAGGGAAAATTGAATGTACCTGAGAACAAAAAATAATACAAAAAACCACATGCAGAACAGGAAAAGAGGGCAATGCATTACATTAAATGAAGTCTGATAGCTTGAACTTCAGATTCAGTGAGGTCTAATAGGGAGGGACATTTGGCAAAATTCCCCTAATAAATTTATAATTAACCAGCAGAAAGCGAGGCTCCAGTCAGATTTCTATTCTGCAGTGAAATTAGGTAACAGCCAAATAATCACAGTCCTTGAAAGAAAGTGCTGTGAATGCAGGAGAAAAAGGTTGCAAAACTTCATGCCTTACCTTTGGGATTAAAGTGCTTATTTGCCTCAATTCCTAGTAATTTATGCAACACAATTTGTATTACTGGAAAAGTAGCCAATTATAACACTGTATTTATTTTTCTGGCAGAGCTCTACTATGTGTGCATAAGTAGAAGCTGTGTGTTTATTGAGAGTGTAGAAACTTCCTCTACCAGGCAGACATGAAGATGCAGCACTGAGTTAAAAAATACTCTCAGACAAAAAAGCACAAAGTTTTGAGGCCACCATTGGTTGCTGTGGTGTTGGACACAGGCCTGGCTGCCTGATGCCAGCCTGGGAAATAATATGAACCTTTATTTTTTACCATGTTTCTGTATCAAATGCACATAGGTAGTGGTAGGGTGGGCTTTACAGAATGAAGACTCTCTCTGTGACATGGTTGGTTAGAACTCTGGTACAAATAAGCAAAAAATAAAAATAATCAATTACTTTTTGGTGCTTGATTGATTCCAATACTACTCAAACTCAGAATCTATTTTGATAAACATTGATAATACTAAATATGATTGACAATAGCTTTATATGTTTTTGTGAGTGAAAAGCCCAAGTTATTGAATTAATAATAATCTACTTTGGCTTTCATTAGAAGGCGTGGAAACTTTGCCTATAATCTATCTCCTTTTTTTATTGGCTTGAAACATGAATAATGAATCTGCTTATTATTACACTGAAGATTTAGTCTTTTAATGTCTTGCATTTCTTTGAACAGATGAAGTGTTCTAGGAGAAGTATTATTATTTGTATTATTTTCTGATTCTAGATGAAGGAGTTTGGTGTGAAGCTTTAATTTTTTTAAAGAAAAGATAAAACAGTAAGACATAAAATCTCTACTTAAGAATGGTTTATGGTCTTTTTGTAAGATTGTAATATATTCTTCAGTCCCTTTTACTATGTAGGCTTGGCTGTAGCTCATCAAGGTATCTTTATAGACTCATGCTGAACAGCTGATTCTTGGCAGCACAGGGCACATTTCAGCTCATGGCAACAGCTGTTGCAAAAGCTCACTTTTCACTGAAATTGGGCTCCAAATCAGTTTTGGTAACTTATTTCAGCAATTTTAGTACAAACAGAAGCCTGTTACTTACAATCCAAAATTTTCAGAAGTGAGATGTATTTTTATATGTTTCAAATTTGGATTATGTTTCATTTGACAAGGATTGTACTTCCCCAAGGTTAGAGTTAGGTCAACAAAAATGACTTTGAATGTCATGGGACAGAAGAAGATTTAGGCTTTTATATCCAAAATGTAGATTTTAAGTGCCCTTTTCATCAGCTTGGTCAAAACAGACCAAGTCAATTACAAGGTCTTGCTTGAAAATGTGCCTAACAGAGCGATGCCAGGGAAGGATCTAAAGTAATCCTGACTTAATTAGTAATTCTCACCCCAGCTGCCAGTCAGAAATGATACATTTGTTAACACTACTCTAATGGGAATGTTCTGGGCATTCCCAGAACATCTGTAACACACCAGTGGGATTTGGTCCCACATTGGTGCCCACTCCGAGCACCACGCAGGAGCACACACCCTGCATTCCATATTTCAAAATCCAGGTTTAGTTCTTTCCTCTGCCTCTGGAAAATCAACACCCACGTGTCAAACCATCCATTTGTGGCTATGGCTTGTAACTTTTCCATCAAGTCTGTCTGCATGCAGAAAATAAATTCCATCAGCCGAAGGAAAAGCTTTGTGCAGCTCGGTGCTCCCAGCACTTGGGGCGACACGATCTGAAGCAGCTCCCTTCCAGGGTCAGCTCTTGTATTTCACAGTGATGGAATAAAATGCTGTTTCAGTCCTTCAGTCAGGAGCTAGAACACAAACTCCTCCTTGGAAAAGCCTGTGTCTCCCTTGCAACATACAGAAAGCTGAGCCACCTATCCCAGAATCCCAAACCTCAGTCCAGGAGCAAGGTACAATCAGGTTCAGAAAGCTACATGGTTATTCTTAGATTATTTTTTGACTCTTACCCTCACTCAGCACTTTCTGCAAATCAAGTTTCCTCAGGGGATTTTTTTGTTGGACAGGTGAAGACAGGAGCATCAGAAATCACTTATTGAAACCCAGAGTCTTGTTTCATGAAACAATTATCTCCTCCCCCCTCCAGGCTCAGAGGTCTGAGCTAATCAGATCAGCACAGGCTCAGTAATAATGAAATAGCTGTAACCCATTTAAGCAGACATTAAACAGTGCAGGACACAGAGTGTGTTTGCTGCTCAGCAGTTCTGCCACTGAATAAGCAAAGCTTCTCCCCTGTGACAGTGGGTCCTCCTCAGTTACCACATCAGCTGACAAAATGGCCTCAAAGCTGAGCTCATGGCCTGCTCTACGCTCCCTATGAAGCTGCCATGATCTTTTTATTTGAGTTTTTCTTTTTTTTTTTTTTTAACTACAAGAACTTTACCTCTAAACCTACTGCCTTTTCAGGCTAACCCTGAACAAGTAAATGCAGGTGTCTCAATCCTTCCTTGCTTTTGAAAGACACCAGCACACGTGTGTTTTGATGGATCACTGTCAAGTGATTTCATTTTTTGTGTCCATATATTAAGGCTTATGTGAGAATTATTTGAACAGATTATTTTACAGTTTTAGGCTTTTGCTGTTCAAATAAAATATTGTGGAGAAGATGAGCCATCTGCACTCCACATTCAAATTCCCTTCATGGTGCATTCCAACCATCCTAAAGAATTTATTTCTTTCATTCTCTTCCTTATCATCATTTATTTCATTCTTCTACACAATCATGTTAATAAATAAAGAATACAGCATTATATGCACAACTACTGACTGGTGAGACATAACACAGAAAATAACAAATGTGACAATGAAAAACAAAATTTGAAATATATTTACACCAGAAGACCAGATAAACTTACTACGTTTTCCTGGAACACACATTTTCTTTGTGAGGTTGATCTGATCTATTGCTTCTGAAAACTCCCAGACAATGTAAGAAATACTTGTTTTTAACAAGAGTTTAAGTCTGTAACAGTAGATAACAGCACACTTTCAAACAATGTCACTCTGTTTGTAACACTAAAGCCTAAAATACCTCACCAAAGCCCACTATGTTCATCCCATAAAGCTCTATCATGTCATATTCTCTATAAATGTACATATTTAGGATGAGATTTCCAAGCTGCCTGAACAATGCAGAGTCTGAGATTCCTGCAGCTGTTGGGTGCCCATATAAAGGGATTTTCCCATATGACAATGTGGACACACCAACAAATTTTCAATCAACCCCTCGGGCTCTTTGAAAGCTCCAGCTCTGGGTGTATTAAATGAAGGGCTAGGGTGGAGCAGCTGCTGAGGGAGAACTTTTTCTATGAACTCGTTCAGAATTTCTTCTCTGCTGTCACCAGAATCAGGGAGCAGCTGATGAGGAGAACAAGAAGTGGCTCTCGGGCTTCTGTTTGCTGGGAGCTACATTAAATTGCACAATGGATGACCCAGGTCTGCACTAGCACAAAATTCTTGCCTTTCTTCAAAAAAAAAACAAACAACAAAACCACCACTGTCGGAAAACTACCAACAAAAGGGAAAAACTGAAACAAGAACTATACAGGAGGCCAGCAGAATAAATCTAGGGAACTCAACTAGGTCCGTACAGTTGCCATAAAACTGACTCAAATCAGCTTTTAGCTCTCAAAAAAAAACAACCAAACCCAAATCCACCAAATCCCCTGCACCCCAAAAAAAACCAAAACTCCACCATTACTTTACCTCAGATCCATTTGCTTGTCTAGCTTACAGTGATGAAATTCTATATAGGATAGAGAAAGCAGTACTGGCACATCACAATTTAATTTCACTACCTTTTAATCTTTTGTGTGTGCATTAAGTTAGTATTTTTAGATTTATTTTTAATATATTTTTTAATGTCTTTAATCCCAACTCATGTGCATAAAAAGCACTGTGACTCTTGTTGGATGTTAGTTTATTTTCCTCCAAATTTTAAATTTACTGTAACTTCTTTAGACCTATTAAACAAGCAAATTCTTTTTGAAAACAGTACAAGGCTGAGATGCAATAAATATAAGCATTTCAATATTTAAGTGAGGAAAATGAATTTCAGTGTGCTTTCAAATTGGTTTTCTTCAGTGCAGAGTTTCTTTATTTGTCCAAATAAAATAGATTTGAGTGGGTGGCAGCTTTAAGGAGTTATGCAGCACTATTCAATGGCTTTGTGAACTTGGGAAGGTATTATGAATAGTGGATTTGCTGTGCTCTTAGACATGGAGCCACAACAAAACCAGTGTCGTTGGAGGTTCTCTAATGGGCATCTACTGGAGTGAAGAATAAAGAGCCTGGTCCACCCACTGAAGCTACAGGTGCAGGAATGTTTGTTCAGATCAGTGCCTGAACACAGCATGGGAAGAGCTGAATTCCCGGGGATACCTCCCACCACTTTGATCTGCTACTGTCTCACCATTTCCAGATTATGCACCACCCCCATTCTCCCCAAAAAGAGCTGGAAAAGAGCTGGATTTCCCTTTGCCAACAGCTGGAGGAAGGAAAATATTAACTTGAAACACAAGCACAAAACATAAGAGTAGTGATTTAGTCTCTGCCTTTCCTAGATGTCAACAGTTTGGTTTACTTTCCTTTTTGTTCCAGCTTTCCCTGTTAAGAGCATGATTTTCTATCAATATAATTACACCTGTCTAACCCCAGTGTGCACCCAAAAGAAGTGTCACTGGATGAGAAGAGTATCCACTGTTCTCCAGGGAGAGGCCTTTGCAAGTCACTACTGAAATCTCCAGCTGCACATAGCAAAGCTCAGTTTACAATTGAATATGTAATCAAAGTACTGTCAAGCCATGAGTGATAACCTGATATGGATCACTTAGAAGGCTGACACACTTAGAATTAGGTTTTCATCAACCCACAGTGCCAGCTGCTAACTTCACACCTAATATCTCAGTGTCCCCAAACCCTCATTTCAATCTTAAACCTTCCAAAGTCAGCTAAGATCTGTATTACTATGAAACACTGATATTAAAAAAAAAAAAATCTAAAAAGGGCTTTTAAAGGAGCAGAACACACAGTATTTTTACTTTTTCCTTTGAATTTCAGAGCAGGGATATGAGTGTGACTAGAGCTGTGTTCCCAGCGTGCAGCAACCTCCCGTGCCCTTTATGCCACAGAAACACACCGTGACCGTCTGCTCTGTATTAAATAATTCACAAATTTTGTTGACATTTTACTGCAGTCTCCATATTAGGATTCCATTATCTAGAATGTTTGTGTTGGTGACAGAAATATGCTTGAAAGAGACACTAAAACATAAAGAAATTCATTGGGTTTGCATCAAGAGGGTAATTCCAATACATATTTAATAGGTTTCCTACAGACACACGCCTTTGCAGGCTCTGAGTTCAGTAAATAGATGCATAAAAATTGTCTTGCAGATGGTGAATTGATTCCTAGCTGGGAAAGATATTGGTCAGCCTAGAACAAGATTTTTTTGTGATGATGTGTCTCAATTCATGTCAGAAAACCTACAAATATTGAAGTGCAGAAGGGAAATGGCCAACATTTTTATTTGCTTCATCCTGATCTTCACCTCCACCAAGGCAAAATCCCCCTTATTTTCCTGGGAAGTGTCAGAGGGGCTGTGTCTGCTGTATTCACAGGCTTAACCACTTGGACCACACAGGAACAGACCTTACAGGTCTCAGCCTGCTTTAGGATTTGGAGATCTGTCTCAAAGAATAACCCACACAGGGCACCAGGGAGGCTGTGCTACTTGTATGAGGTCCAACAACTTAGGGAAGTGTAAAGAGTGAGGGTAGAAATGAGCCCCAAGTTTTTGAAAACTGCCACAGAGGAAAGAAATCACTGTTGGGCTGGAAACAGTATTATTCATGTTTGAAGGAAGTACAAACACAATTCGGTGTCTTCCAACATCAATTAAAGACCCAGGGCACTTTTTTGTATGCAAGAATTAATTGTTAAAGGACTAAAGATGTGACTTGTGTTAGTTTTCCAGCTGAGGCTAATCAAAGATGAATAGAGTTTGCTCTAACAGGATGCACAACTAGACTTCCACCACTTGGGAGAGAAAATAATCTTGTCTAACATTTGAACCCTTAAAAGAAAACAATAAAAAGGAAGCAAAATAAAACCCAAAAGCATCACACACAGACATATCTGAAGACTGCCTGGAGCCAGAACTCAAAAAATTACAAGAGGAATTTACATGTATTAAGGCATCCACTACAGCAGACTTTTACTTTGAAATCAAATGACCAATGCATCTATTTCAAACCAGGAGACGTCAGCAACTCAAAATAATTCACATTCAGGTGGATAGGTGGAGATGTGGATATGCCTGTCAGAGTATTGCTGCTTATGAATAGTAAGATATATTCCTGCTCTTTTTAGGTCACTGGGAGACAAGAAGAGAAATAACCTACAATTACCTGTGCTGCAGCATGTGGGGATTTTGGGTGACAGTGCTCCCCTTGAGCACGGATCACAGACTGTGTGTGTATTACTTGCACTAACTGGTACTGACAAGATGTGGGAGTGATGATGAAGATACATAATTTTAATGAGCTGTTGTCTTCCCTGAGTTCTGTAATAGTATCTGACAGTTTTCAGTGCTCTGTGAATTACTCTGTTGGTACAATTAATTTCTGGTTTGGTGGAGATACTGTAAGTCAGTATTTCTAGGAGAACAGCTTAGGTAAAGAAAGTCTGCCAGTAATGAGTGACTGTAACGTGAGAGAGAAAGAAAACATCTGGATAATGAGCCTGGATGTGGAGTGGAAAACTATAATCTGACTTCAATTGTGCTGAGTGCCTGCAGTGCTGAGCCTTTGCATTTGAGTTCTGAATCTAGGACAGTGGAAACACCCTGTCAAGATCTGACTAACATTTTGCAGGTTATAATACCTGCACACTTGCAAATAGGACAGAAAGAGAAAAAACAGTGCCTGAGCTTCCTCCAGTGCACACAATCCCAGCAGACTGAGCTTTTTGGACCTGCCAGCTGCTCTGGTTAAGATTTGGTGGAAGGAAGCCTCAGTTTTACCTCCTTCATTCCTCCTGCTCCTGAAGTACCTTCCAGGGAATCGAGGAGATGTTGGGACATCAGGCACAAAGGTGTTCAACTTCCAGAGGGGCACATTTTCTCACCAGCTCAAATAAAGCTTCCTGTTGTCCAATAGGAGCCTCTCAGCCAGCTCCAGATAATTTAGGAAATCTGGTCTAAAGGAGGAGAACTAGAACATAAAAAAAACCCTAACAGTTGCATCTAGTATGTTTTTGTACAAACCATACTGAATGCTGAAACAATGGAAGCAAGGAACCTTCTGAGACCAGAAAACTATACACCCTTTTATGTAAATCAAGTACAACTTTCTCAACTATCTTCTCATAAAAGAAATACTATGTAGCTAACTATGGTACAGTTCAGGTAAGCCTACTTAGAAATCTCTGCAGAACTCAGACATTTTAGAAAGCAGCTATATTTTCTGCTTCAGTTTTAAAAAAATTAAGTAGCAACTTGATTTTTCCCCCTTTCATTAATCAAAAACTGTGCAGTTCAAGATCAGTAGCAGAAATCAGAAAGTAAAGCACTTACATTTCTGTGTATTCAATGCTTTAGGAAAATGTCAAGATATTCCAAATTAAAAAGAAAAATTTTCACTTTAACTACGAAGATCTTCAAATATGCCTCCTGTGCACAGGCTAAATTGCCACAGATGCTTCCAGTAAAAGCCAGAGAGAATATGGATTTATCTAGACCAGTAGCCAACTGCCACCACTACAAATACTTTAGCAGAGGTTAACAAAACCCTGTCATGTTTTAATTACCCTGTCATGTAATTAATAATCACATAAACATCTATTTCTTATGGATCTATATCATTAATGAAAATCCAATACTGATTTTCTTTCTTCTCACCCAGTAGGAAGACTTGAAGACAACTAATCTTGACATATTTTTATCATCCCCAAGGAATGGAAAGGCAGGGTTTTAATGATGGCTTCAGTTGTAACTCATCCTATGGCCTCCAGTAAAGCCCTTCACCTCTTTGTTTATTTCACAAGATGTAAATAATGGTATGGCTTGCCCAGCTTAGGCATTCCAAGGGCATCAGCTAGGATTTTTCTGGCCTTTGGGACCTGCAAATATGTGACCATAATAAACATTTCTCATTATTGATGCATGTTGTCTCATACTAAAGCCACAATGTGATTTAAGTTTACAACATGGAGTTCAAGTTACACTTCCTGTGAAGTTTTGTACTTTAAGCTTCATCTTATCCAGTGTTATGAAGATTTAGCCATATCTTCCCCTTAACTGAATAGCTCTGCTTTGAATATAATCTTTTCCTTGATAATTCACATTTTCAAATTGATTTTTTACAATTGGCTCTCTGGGAGTTATAGTGACGAGATTTTAGACATTCCTGATCCTGAAAAATGTGTTATGGAATTGTAGCATAATTATAAATTTGGAGGTTTGGGCATAGGCCTGGATTTGATTTGAAGGATTAATAGCAGCTTGTCTCTCCAGCGCTCCTTGGAGGATTCCAAAGGGAATTCTCCTTTATCAAAATGGCAAGCACTTCCTGCTGTGCTGTCAGGAGAGACATTACAAACTACCCAAAAATGGTCCTTCCACATTTCCTCTGAGTTCTTCTACCTGCCTTCTAATTTCCTGGAGGACATTTGTCTTCTCTGAAAAGAGATTAGCTCCACTTTTACTGGAATCAATTAAACGTGGGATCTGGCCAGAAGAGCTTGTGGCTCGTGTCCCACTGAGCAGCCAGTCAGGCACGTGTCACCTCAAATGGGTATCTGGACATGGACTGGCTACACACACTCACCCTGATTCAAAAGATGAAAATACAGCTGCATTTTGAAACTAGGAAATCTTTGGGCTCCTTCAGAAGTGATTTTTCAGGATCTTGATACAGATGAATTTAGTGTGGTCAAAAAACCCTACAAATCTATGAGTAAATATTGCATTTCAAGGCTGTCCATTGCTTTAGGGAAAAGGAAGAAAAAGAAACAGAGTATGAATAACAAGGATGGCAGGAAAAGCCAATCTAAACCCTAGGATTTGATAGTACAAAGCAAAGACCAGTCCACTTGGCAACTCCAGTTATGTTAAATCATTACTTTAGTCAAACTAGAGAAAAAACCCACCCCAAAGTATAACAACAGTTTAAAATCAACTTAACCATGTCTTGCACTGTGCACACTCAAGGTGTGTGCTAATAAAACACATGCAGTGCCATCGTTGCATGGTATCATTCCATGGCATCATTCCAAGAAAAGCCATAGCTGACAAGGGGCTTCTAATTAAACTAAATCCATCCCTGCTTGATTTCTTTAAATACTAATCCTCATTTTTCCAAAATTAATTGCTTATGAGAAGACACAAAACTATAAACAACAGTTACCAAGTGGAAAGAAGGCACAAAAGGAGATAATTTTAATAGGGGCTTTGGAGCAAAAGAAGGATTAATATAAACTAGTAATTAATGTCAGATACATCTGACTCTTGGGCAAAGAAGTGAAAATGTCCAGTCTTGTTGCAGAGAAGCAAAAAGCATCAACAATTTTTTGTATATCTGGAAATAAGTAAAAGAATATAATAACATCTCAGGACACTATCCTGGAGGTTTTACAGGAGAATCAACAATAATCACAATTAGTCACTTCTAACAATTGCACCTGAACAAATGCACCAACAGATAATAGAAACGACTGAAGACTGGGGTGAACACATTTTAAAATTTTAAAATAAAATTCAATTATGGGAAAAATTTCTATGAGTAGACAAAAATTCCATGCTAATGGAAGAGGTGATGGATTATGGAACAGCAACCAGAAATTACTCCAATTCACAAACACTTCCACACTCTCGTCTCTGCTGCAGGACAGCACAATTGCACTTCTTGCTGCCCTAATTCCACATGTTTTGTACTACTGAAAGAAAGTAGAGAAAAATGGAGAACTGGTCTAATGAGTGCAGAATGGACCAGCTGGAGAAAACCAATTCTGACTGTCCTGACTGCTGCAAACAATTTCTCAAGCTCGAGGCATAAATAACAATGTTTGCATTTAACATGCGGTGTAGAGCATATGTCTGCAAAGCTAAACAACCACCTGTGTTTTCATGAGATATATGATGTTCAGCTTGATTTGCATATCAGAGATCAGGCTGTAAATCTCTGATGATATTTACCACCGGATAATTGAAATTAATCCTGCCAAAATGACTCTGACAGTGCTGAATTTATAGTCTGAGAAAACACCCCTGGAACTGGCTGCTGCGCTAGAACATAACTGGCTGCATATTTTCAACCTGAGCTATGCTGCTGAATAAAATCCTGGCCATAAATGATAAATCTGTCCCTTTCTTCTCCAGCTTCCTATTTCCATAATCATTAAGAAGTGGGGATAATGTTGAAGGTTATATATGTACCTGTTTTGCTGTTTTGTTTTGGCTTAATTTTTTCTACCCATGGTAGGCACATGAGTTACTTTTCTTCCCTGCACTCCCCTTCCCAATGTTACACCATTTTCTTTTTAATTTCCTTTAAAAGCAACCAATTATCCCAGCAGAAAGCATCAGGAAGTTTCATCAGCAGAACTCAGACTCCCTTGAGTCCTTCAGTAACTCAGATCATGGCTGTGTCTCAGCTTGTGTCTGGGTTTCCAGGGAAAAAGGAAGGGGCTTGGATTTTTGTTTCTTTGCTGTTTTATTTCTTAAACTCAGCTTGTGTCTTTAAATAGAAGGCACATACGTTGCCTAGAAGAACACAGTTTGCTACAAAGCTACCTCACATTATCCTCCTGGTAGGAATGTCATTTGAGGCTTGATATATGATTGAAACTCATTATACACAAAAGAAAACCATTTGTGAATAATAAAAACCCCAAACAAACAAAAAGCCCAGCAGTAATTTCATGTTCTAAGGAAATAAAATTCAAATATTTAGTAGGCAGAACCTTCTCATCATTGGCAAAGAAGTATAATTTATTAAATTGTAATTTATGAAAACTGCTGGCAACCTTTTCCTATTCAAGAGATGGTGTATCTTGAATTCTCTGGACTCCAATAAGGGCTTTGATGATTGTGCAAATTGCAAATCGCCTCCCCAGTTTCTTAACACCAAGTTTACAACTACAGGGAATGCTATATGTTTTCCAAAAGTAACATTTATAGAAAAGTATGTTCCTGATGTATAAAAGAGGCTTTTTTGAAACTCAGAAATAAAAAGACAACTGTCACCCACTACAGAAATGGATGTATTTTTATTTGTAGCATTTATTTAAAACATCATATCTCTTTCAGAGAGGTGGCAGTGATAACTCTGATATCCTTCTTGCTTTTCTTCCCCTACAATCTGCTGCTTTCCAGGCTCATGCAATTTGAAAACAGGCATCCATCCAAATATGTAATATTAAGAAAGAAAGACAGCTCTCATTTATAAAATCTTAATTCCTTGTTAGTGGAAAGAATAAAACCACTAGTTTAACTGTGATCACTGATTATTATCCTCCCACAAGAATGTTATCTTGGGCTCTGTCCCCTGCTCAGAGCTTGTGGGATCTGTGGTGCCTTGTGAAGGTTGACCTAGAACAGAGGCCAGACAGAGTTAAAGAATAAAGCAGGGATTTCTTAAAAGGCATCCATGGATCCACCTTGGGCAGCACAAGAGCCCAGCCAGGGCTACACCCAAGATGAACCAAAATGGTCACAAAATGGACACCTGGTCACAGGTCTCTCACTTTTATAAATTCTGCTCCATTTGCATATTGGAGTTAATTGGAGTTAATTATAGCTTTAGCCTATGAAGTCCCATCCTTCTTGTTTTTCTCTCTTCCTTCCACTGTTGTTTATGCTCTTGAGCTTGAAATTTGGATCATTTGTCCTTGGTCCCCCAACTAGAGAAGGAATTGCTTTGTCTCTCTACTCTGTGCAGAGAGCTCACCATCCCCTCATATGAAGTTCAGAACTGCATCCTAAAGCAGTACAGAATCTGAAAAATATAAAAGCTAAAACCTGAGGCATCACATGGACAGGGAAAACACTGATGATGGCACCTGGATGAGCACCTGTTCTCTGGGGATGGGGAGACAAGTAACTTTCCAAGCATCATAAACCATGGAAGACCTGCTCCATGTCCCTGCTGTCACACAGCCCCAGGCTGGCAGGGAGGCTGAAGGAGGGCACACATTGCTGTGGTGGCCAGCCCAGCTGGCTGTGCTCACACCAGAGTGCTCCAGGCTCATGGCACATTTCCAGGGGACACCCTGGGAACAGCTGGGATTAGTGCTGCACACGCAGCCAGGTAGCTCAGCAACCAGCACTGCCAAGCCCAAACTCACTGCAGCCTCTTCTGTAGAGCAGCTCCAAATCTAACAGCAGCAATTTAACAATCCAGTGGAAACCACCAGCTCGTTAATGTGTCCATAGCTTTCCCTAATTTCCAAATCTTGCCATACATCCTGCACAGGCTGATTATTCACTTGAGAGCCAACATGGGCATAAGGCCCAACTGCAGCTGTGTGTTCTGCAGAACCAGGATGGCCTAAGCTTGAAACAGGCACATCTTGTCATCAAAACCCTTGTAGAGAAGCTCTTCAAAAGTGTGTCATTTAAGTACCTACACCACATACAGCTCTACAAACTCACCTGAAGTGACCACAGCAGAACTCACCTGGTTTTGGACTGAGGCAACGCAACAGCACCCAGCACATGGTTTTTACTGGGAACACACCAGAAACCCAGCAGTGAGGACTGCCACAGGGGCTTTGTTTTTTTCATACTCTGAACACACCTTATTTTAATCAGACTATGTCACATTTTTATACCACTTCCTGCTGCCACTGAGATTTTGCATAATTTTTGCTGTTTCAATGATTCTGCATGGATAGTCAGCCTTTCACATCATGGCTTGGATATGACTCTCTTATTTTCACAGGCAAAGCACAGCTCAGGTAGACTGGAGGCAGAAAGGGGAGCTGGTGATGAGTGTGAGTGGGAGGCACCATGGGGAAGGTTTGCTTTGATTCCTCTGACTACAAAAGCTTCCCCAGTAGAGAAAGCATTTTCAGCTGTCTAAACAAAATCTTTGTCTATGCAAATTCAAACCCATTCTGATATAAAATTAAAGCTATTGTTAGTATTATTTCTTAAAGGTCATGAATATGCCATAAAGGATTATCAAAGCAATAGAAATATACAACAGGTTAAGAAAAGAGGTGACAATACATTAGATTTTTGCTGTTTCCATTTCTAAGGAAAACACTGACCATTAATGCGTATTACTGAGAGTAATGGTGGAAGCATCATCTGTTCTCAGGACTGGTTGACCATTTCTATTATAAAAGCCACCTCTCAGCTGGCTTGAACTTTGCCAAACCTTAACTAGTTGTTTTTTTTTTTTTCAAAATAATTTGGAATAATTGATGAAAGAATGGGCTAGTTATCCCATTTTGAAAACAGTATTTTTAATATCATTTAATGGTTCCTGAATTCATGGTTTGAAAGCAAGACTGCAAATACAATACTGACAGAGTTTTAATTAACTCTCAGTGGAATCTGGATGAATTGCAACAGTTTGAAAAGTCTCCAATAAGGGTTCACTGCAACTGCAGTAGACTGGGAGGGATTTAGGAAAAAGGAGCCAAAGAAGAAATTTTCCCTTGCTTTTTCAGTGAAGCTTCTTCCCCTGCAGAGGCCAACAGTCATGAAGGGGTATTTTATCTCATTCAAATGCAAAGGAAGGAATAGACCAATAGGCAATGGAAAAATCCATTAGGACCAGATAATAAAGAACCAGGGAAAAGGCCTATAGGATTGGAAACTTCTCTGTGGACTGATGGCATTCAGCTGTTAAAAATCAGACCTAGTACAGTACAGTAATTCAGGAGCCTAGTTTATAAAGAGATAGTTTGGAAAGAGATAAATCCATCTCATTTCTTTAAGGTGTAAGTTAATAAAAACTGAAGACAACTGGAGAGAGTTAAGGAAATAATAATTAATTGGTAAGCACAAATACACTGATATTCTAAAAGCACCTTCATAAAAATGCATTTGCCTGGATAATAAAGAAGGTATACACTGATTTATTAATCAAGAGTCACCTTGCTGAAACATAGATAATGACTAAAATAAATTTCCACTTGGCTAACCTTAGAGTGTGTTGTGTACTTATGAGCTTGAAAAAACTTACTGAGAGTTTTATTCAGTTACTTATTCAAATTACATATCCAAGTTCCACTAAGCTCTTACCTTAAGAAAACTCAGCAACAAAGAAGAACAGATGCCAAGTGAAAGCTTTCTTTTTGGGACTATGTTAATTTAAGTCCTCCCTAGCTCCCTTTATCTAGCAAATCCCGTCAGAGGCTGATTTTTCCAGCACTGCCTTTGATTCCCTCTGCTCTCCGAGAGAACTCCACGAATCGCTGGGGAGCTCAAACCCCCCCCCGGTTATCCATGAAGGGATCAATGAGTGAGCGCAGAGCCTCCGTACCTGTTGACGTCCCAGATTTTGGCGGTGCCATCGGCGGAGGCGGAGGCCACGAAGTCGCCGCAGGAGTGCCAGGAGCAGGCGCGCACGGCGCGGGCATGGCCCCGCAGGGTCAGGATGCAGCCGCGCCTCGACAGCTCCCAGAGCCGCACCGTGCAGTCGCCGCTCGATGTCACCAGCTGGGTGCCGCTGCTCCGGGAACAAAAACACGTCTGAGCCATGAGAACTGTTCCAGCAAGATAATTTAGCTCTGTTCGGAAAGACAGGTTAAGTTGCAATCGTTGATTTTACCTTGAAATACATAGGAACAAAAATGATCTTCGGAAATGTTCGTATTTTTACCGTGCACAGCTTTCTGATGTGTTGTAGATGAAGTGGCCACAAATTAATATGCTATCAAAAGAAAGACAGATAGGAAGTAGCTATGTCCCTCAGGAAAGTAAATGTGGCCTTCAAATAAATTCCTAATTTTTGCAGTTCATTTTTTTAATTAACCAGAGCTTTCAAAATACAATAAGATAGATTCAGGGAAGAATATTTTGTTATTTTCCAAAGTCATACAATATTCATCATATATTTATTTTTTAAAAGCATCCTAATTTTGTGTTTTATAACTCTGCATAAACACCTCAACACATTCACCATCTCTTGGGATCATTGATACATTACATAAATGAAAAATACAGAGTTCATCTCAGATTTTTTTTGGTTAAATCTCAGACATAAATCAGTATAGTTCTGTTTCCTTTAAGCACGGACATATGGCTTCAGACTAGGAGTGCACCTGTAACATTTTATATAACTAGAAGATTCTTAATAAAATAATTAGAAAATAATAATTAGAAAAAGTATGTGGAGTGATTCTCTTATTAAATCCTCCCAGACCTACCCTGTGGCTCAGGATTTTTTTGTGCTTAAGAAGAATCCATGTATTTTTTTTTCCCTATGAGTAATTGATTTTTGAACATATGCAAACCTTTGGCAGCTGCAATCTCTTATGTCAATGAATTCCAAAATTTAATTATGCCTTGTGTGAAAACTCTTCTGGGGCCTTAAATACTTTACTTCATTTTGTTTCATGCTTCTAATTCTACTACTGTGATTAAAAGCAAAACTGAGTGTAGCTTCACCATGTGTAAGTGTGCCACGAGCTGTGGTGGAACAGTCCCTGCCCTGTTCCCCTGCCAGGATGGAGACTCATTCCTTGTGCAGATGTGATTCCAGCCCTTGGAGCACATTTCCCATCTCTCTCAGCACCCTGTCAGCTGAAAGGGAAGGAACAGGTACCCAAGGAAGGTACACAAGGACACTGTTTCCTGATTTATTCTGTGTTCTTTCCATTTAGTTACCATTTTTGGCATTACTGAACAGAAATTTTCAGCAGACTGACCACAGTGGCGATGAGATCTCTTTTCTGAGTACTGATAATTAGACACACTCTTACCTATTACCTATTCTTATCTCACGACCGTTTCTTCCTGTGTGCATTCCTTTGTGTTCACCTGCACTGATTTTCAGCTGCTGCTTCACCATCTAGTCAACTGCTGAGATGGGAATCTTTTTCTGCAATTCTTCACATGCTCCTTTTCACTGTCCTGGCTAATTAGCAAACTCATCCACCTCACTCCCTTCCCCAGTTTCCAAGATCATCTTAATAATTTAGGTCCCAGCACAGATCCTGTGGGCCTCAGAAATTAATTTCTCCATTCTGAAAGTGGCATTTGATTCCTATTCTTTCCTACCAGTTTTTAAACTCCTGAAATAAATTTCCTTTTTATTCAGGACAGTTCTGCTTCCATGATAGTTTCTGCAAACTGATCTCAAGAAGAATTTGCTGAACATCCAAGTATAGGAAATTCATGAACCTCCCTTGATCAAGTGCTCAATAAGCCTTTCAGAGAATTCCCAACTGATTTCTGAGGCTTAATTTCCAAAGCCATGCTCACAGCTCCCAGGGCTTCACTGCCATAAATGTATCCATGGATCCTGTAATTTGCCTCTTTAATATAATTCCTGTCAAGATATGAAAATTAGATTAATCCATCTGGAATGCCTTCATCCCAAAATCTTTTAAAATATTGAAAGAAGTTAACGCAGCCCTCCCAGGAATAACAGAGGTTTTCACTTTCTAAGCAAAAACCTTTCAATTGTTTTCATACTAAACAAAAACAAGAAACCAGGAAAAATGTTTGAGGATAATAGACAAAAACACAGGTCAGAAATAGTTAAGCTGTAGGTTTTCAGACCATTTTCTGCCGTTATCTGAGCAACATCAATAAGATGACCTTGCCCTTAGGATCCAATAAACTCTTTTATTTGAATAATGGCAAAGGTCCTATCTCAGGCAGTAGAAATCCTTCTTCCAAATCCCTGGATATAAAATTGTGGGAACTGAAAACAGCTCAAGGGTTGATCCTAAGCACTACTGTAAAACTCTGAGTAAGAATACACTCAGAGATATTTAATTCACTGCTGCAGTTAATTAAAAAAAAAAAAGGTCTGGGACCTGTGGTGTCAACCCTTTTATGTTATATTCTCCCTTTCCTCCTTTTCCAATAGATGTCCACTGAATCACTTGGTAGAAGTAGCTGCTATGACAGCTTGAAATATGTGCATCATTTACCTGATAGATCTTAAGGGGGAACTTGCCACTATGAAAGATCACCTTCCCAAGATTTGGACTATTTTTAACACTTGAGGTTTAGGTTGCTATTTTTTTGTGAAAATATCATTATAATATTCATTAATGCAGTTACACCCCCATGCCTAAGACAAAGTTCTGGGATATTAATCTCTCAACATAATTTATAATGTTGCACAGGAATAGTCCTGAAGCTTTTGTCACATATACCAGAGCATAAAGGCTTGAAGTCTGAGTAGGGGTTCAGAGGAGACCCTAATTTTGTGGAGCTGTCAGGAATAAATGTGCTTTTGTTAATGAAACACTTTCAGTTTTAATAAGCCAGATCTCAGTTCTGGAGATAGATAAAATTAGAGAAATGACAAATTATCCTAGCCCTTATACATTTATAAAATAAGAGCTTAAAACAAATTCAGAGTCAGGTATAAAGTAGGACTGATGAAATCTGCAATTGATTCAGAGGGAAACATGCACTGCCACTGTTGTGAATCACAAAAAGAGATATATGGCTTATGCATTTTTTAATATATAATCCCCAAAATGCTACACAAAGAACTGGTTCCTTGGGCTGAATTTCAGAAATACACCATCCAGTCAGTGATGAAAGTCTTTTAGAAAACAGATGTGAGCAGGAAGGTAGTTCAAATGGATTCAATTTGGCAATCTGCAGCAGGGGAAGGAGTTACAAGTGAGGTTTAGCACTCCTTACAGATCAAAGGAGAAAAAAAAATTGTGGAGATTGGAAACAAAAGTGCAGCAGGAAGCAATTTTAGGGATAGACTGACAGTGGAAGTAAGGGCAAAAATACTCAGGAACAGAGGGACCCAGTGCCCCAGCCCCCTGCAACACAAGTTCCCCAATATTCCCTGTGCATAAAAAAGTAGCAGGTCATGAAAGGATGGGGATCTGTGATTATCCACGTAGGAACTTAACACCAGCATTTCTGGGAAGCACAAATGGTGCTGGTGGGAATGCTGGCTGTCAGGGCTGCTCTCCCTGGTCAGGAACCCCTCAGCACACACCAGGATTCAGAGCAGACTCACATAATGAACAGGAAAGTGCTGTGTCAAGCCAAGTCAGACATCTAAATCAAGATGCTGCTTTAGAAAGAAGCCCTATCTACTTAATAGCTGATCAATATGACACACTTTCTCTGATTTGCAGCATTTTTCAGTCCTGGGAGATAAAAAGAAATGCTCCAAATTCGGAGGTAATGTTTTGTTACCCACAGTTGCAACATTTCTGTATGGTGCTATTTTTCCTGATGAGAGCATGTGGGGGGAAGAAACAAATGTATCAGGGAAAGCAGCTTTTTTTATTATTTAGGTTGTCAGTTTACCCGGGTATGGTAGTCACACAGTCCTCTATCATATGACTGATTTTCAAAAAAAAAATGCATGCTGATTTTGATATTAAAAACATATGAAAATATGACATTAGAACCTCAGCCTTAATTCTCAGCAGCAATACATAAACTCCATTTGAATTTCAGACTGATCACTAACGGAAAGCTCAAAAAAGTCCTGTGCACTGTGCATATATCTAACTGAGAGGAGAATAAAACACTTTGTTTTTTAACAAATACATCAAAGAACTAGGCAAGATATTAGGAGACAAGAAAAAGGTAAATCCTATCTTGTTCTGTCACTTCAAACACATTCACAATATGCAAATAACTTTGCCAACTTTTAGAAATGTGTTGTTCTTGTAAAGAAGCAGCACCTTCATGCATGGTGCTCTGTGGATATCAAACAGCTGGGTTTGTATGGTCTTGTGTGGCTTGGTTTTGGGACTTTTTTGTTTAGAATTTCTAGCAGACCAAAGTACTATATGTATGAAACATGGCTGCATTGAATAAAGTATTTGTGTAGAAGAATCTTTCCAAAACTCTAGGCAATGGAGAGCCCGTGGCACCCATAACCCCTGTCTTGCCTCCATAGAGAGACCATTTTAAAAAACATAACACGCACATAAAGTTCTACCTTTCAGCTGATTTCTGGTATTCCTAACTGATACTGTAAACCTGATCTTCCAGAACCAATTAAAGTGGAAAAAACTTTGGAAACATTAATTCCACCTTCCACAAAAAGGGATGGAACATTAACTTCTCAAGCCTTAAATCCTTCCTCCCCCATAGATTCTAAACACACACACATTTCATTTCATTACACATTCCTGATCCTTGCAGCTTCACTGTTCTCTCTACAAAGACACCTCTCCATTAACACTTCCCAAGTTGTAGACACATTAATAATTAAGACTCATATTCAGCAACAACATGAGCCTTTGGCACAGAGTCACTTTACAGCATTTCAGGAGGCTGAGTGCCTCTGTGGAGTGCCAGTCAGGTGAAGGCACCAGCTGCACCAACAGCGCTCCCCTGTAAAAGTGTCACCCCTAACACCAACAGCCAAAGTTCAAATATTGCTCCTGCTTCAAATATTTCTGGACAGCAGACTTAGATCTGGACCTCAGGCTGCTCCAGGGGATTGCTCATGCTCCCTCTGAAGATCCTGTGGCCAACCTCAGTTCTCAAAGCAAAACTAAGCCAAACACAACTTGGGTTCAAGATTTTTGTCCTAAAAAACCTGCAGCAAGGGGGAAGCATTTGAATGGAGCTTAAACAATGCAAGTGATGCCTCAGGTTTTAGCTTTTCTAGTTTTCAGTATCTGTGCTGCTTTAGTGTGTAAGTCTGAGCTTCATATTAGGGGATGATGAGCTCCCTTCACAGAGTAGGGAGAGAAAACAATTCCTTCTCTAGCTGGGACCAAGGACAAATGATCCAAATCTCAGGCCCAAGAGCACAAACAATGGTGGAAGGAAGAGAGAAAAACAAGAAGGATGGGACTTCATGGGCAAAAACTAATTAGATAATTAAACTCCAATATGAAAATGGACCAAAACTTATAAAAATGTGAGACCTTGTGACCAGTCATCCATTTTTGTAACCATTTTGAGTTCATCTTGAGTGTAGCCCTGGCTGGGCTCTTGTAGTGGTCAAGGTGGATTCATTGAGGCTTCCCAGTAAATCCCTACTTTGTTTTCAGTCTGGCCTCTATGTCAGCCTTCACAAGGCATCACAAGCATCAGCAACACAACAGCAAATCTTAAACATATAGTGCAAAACATGACAGGGGTAAGGGTCTTTCACCATGACAGTTGAAAAACACTTCAAAATTAAATTAAAAATCAATATTCCAATCAGTTAATTGGAAAAATGATGCCTCTTATTTACCTCTGTTCATACAATATTCTAAAGCAAAATTCTAAAAGCTGCTATGTTATTTGCAGTATCAGCACAGGTTGACAGTAAGCACAGTAAAGTAAAGGGAAGAACTGCAAATACTGCTAAAGTTTACTTGAATTTTGGTGATATTTTCTGCTAGGTCAAAGAGGAAAGATAAAGAAAGAAAATGCCTAGGAAAAAAAAATTCTTCCATGAAGAACAGAACTAATCAACACTGAATTTCTATGGAAGCATCTTTTGCCTACCTTCTTCATCATCTTAGCTGTTGATTAAATAAAGATACCAAGAATGGATTGACCCTTTACAGTTCTGTCTTCCCATTTTTGCCAGAATTACTCTGCAAGTTAAAAGTTACCAGAGAGAGTGGAAGAGAGCATAAGGAACATGTGCAAGAGGGTTGGGGGAAATACATCCTTGCAAACCTAATTTACTTGGAAATAAGGTTAAAGCCAGGGATCCAGACAACTACACTGAGGAAAGCAGACATCTACTAATGGAGTCACACCTTTGGTTATGACAGCTGTATTTAAAAACTCCATTTTCCAGTTGGTGCTGAAAACAATGTAAGGGATGGAAATGCCAAACATCAGTTCAGCTCTGCAACCATTGCAGCTCTTCTTTATTCTCATATTTTGTCACTGCCCCACATTTTCCTCTCACCAAAGAGGGTGAAAATTGGGATGATTTAAAAAAATGTTGAGTAACTTTATAATTTTAAAAATTCCCATTAAAATGATTGAAAAGACAACGGGTGATTTTCTGCCTCACCAGGCAGGATGCTTGCACAGCTCCTCTATAAAGGATGATGTGGATCCAGTTCTCTGTGGGTCCAAAGGAAGATGGGACAAAGATTTGGAAGAAGAATTCACCAAGGATTACATGGAAACAGTATCTGGCTCAAGAAACTTTGAAATAAGAAGTAGAATCCAGGGGAGTACTAAGACCAAACCTCACCAATGCCTTTCCTATTCTTAGCCATTCTGGGGCACGCCCTGGTGCTCACTGCTGGGAACAGGACGATGGTCCAGAAAATTCTGGCATGGAGAGCCATCCTTATGTTCTTAGTCTGTGTTTGAACAAAACATTCAGCAGCAAAGATTTTGTTTCTAAGATTTTGTGACCTTGAAACAGACTTCAGATATAGTTCACTTTTTTGTTGCTGGAGTTCTGAGACTCATTAATTATTTACAGTGACACTTCTTATTAAGAACCCCTAAGTTTTTTTTTTTGATCCACGGTTCATTTTGGGTGTTGCTTTAATTATCCTTGTGGTCTATATGTCCAAGACACATTTTAGGTAGTAATTGTAATATATTTCATCCTTCAGAATAATCTTAAGCCAAATTTTACTCACTTTATTAATAGATATGAAATGTAATTTTAACAGAAGGTGAATGCTAGAATACTCAGCAGCAGAAATGCAAAAATATCCTTTTTTCATTCATCAATGAAGGTGAGGAGAAAAGAAAATTAAATTTCAAAAATACAAAATCAATTATAAACTGACATTCTACAAGCCAAAGAAAGCGTTCCAAAAGCAGGAAGCATGGCAGTAACCAGATGGTGGATGGCACACGGGCACATGGCTTTTTGTCAGGGAAGAAAAACACAACCATCCTGCAAAATCCTTTGCCATAAGGCTATTGGCTGGAAATGCTCAGAATCCTGTCAATGTGTACCACACCAAGTGCAAAACTTGAGGCAATTTTTCACTCTACATCGCCTAATTGGGAGATCTTTTGGTGCTATTCCTGCTCATACACTGACCTGTGCCAGGAGAAGTGTTTCCCCTCGTGCTGCCTGGCTGGCAGCTGGCTGTGACAGCAAGGGCAAACAAGAAAGTCAGGTTTTGGCACCAAACTGCTTCTGGACAGACTGACACCAGGACTAGACAGCACAAAAGTACAAACTTCTGTTTGAATGAAGTTCAGCTTCTCCATGAAAACTTCCTCGAGGCCAGTCCCACTTCAAGAGTGACAGGTTCACATCTGCAAACATCTAAACACAACATGTTCCTAACTACCAGAAAGAGTCCTGGTATGGTATGTGTGAGCTCCAAGGTATTAACAAGTTTCAACTTAGCAAGTCCTCCATACTTTAAACCATCTTTCTTTCTGAACTGAGTACTGGCACCAGAAGCTGCTGTGTCTGACCACACACACCCACAGAGAAATCCTGTTTCACCTGAGGCCTTTCCCATTGCTCTTACCTGCACATCTTCTGTGCTTCTCTTTTCCTAAGTGCTGGCCCGTTCTACACACAGCCTATAGTTCTACATTCAGGGTCATTATAATGATTTTAATAATTTTGTTAGCAGGACTTTTTGTTACAATAATTTGGTATTTTCCAGATTGCTCCAATGCAGGTTACAAACCACACAGACCCCACTCAGTCCTGCCCCATTCAAATCCAATAGCTGAGCTTGGTACTCCCTAAAAAATATTTACCATTTACTGCAGGCTTTGATGGATAAAAATGGCTTAGCTGCCATGCAATATCATGTAATTAGAAGTGGTTAAATGAGAATCTAAAATAAATTAGGTGCCTGGTAGAAGGCAGCTTTTAGTACATGTAAAATTGGCTTTTAGGAGGCTTAGGAAGCACAACAGGTAAGGAAAAAAAAATAAACTAGTTACAATACCTGGAGATTAGATGTAGTAAAATATGTGTCAGCAAGACAGCAGACACTACACAATGCAGGGCTCTGGGCAAAAATTACATAGCAATGAATTCCCTTTTTTACAATTATTTTGCATTAAAAAAAAAGATGCCTTTTCTAAAAGCTTCCTGCCAATGCACATCTAGCATCCCACAGCAAAATCAGACACCTATTTAATGAGGGGTAGGAGAATCCTGGCCTCCAGCTGGAAGCAGGGAGCTTGTGGGAGCTGGGCCAGTGATATCTCCAGCAATGATGAGGCCCTCTTATGCTGAAGGCAAAGAGTGTTCCTGGGTCCAGTTGTGCCACTTTCCTGTAGCCTACTGCCAAGTAAATTTTCCTCCATTAACTTCACAAGAAATAACTATTATACCTGAAATTAAATATAATGAGTAAACATTGCAAAACTACCACATTTTCCAGAAATGAGATCTATTCTGTACCATTCCAACACTTTCTCTCAAACAACCCAGTGTAAGTTAAAGTCTTTCTGTACACTGTAAAAATTTTTAAATAATGTATTTAGCCCACAGAAAACCATGTATGGTACCAATCAATATCTATGACATATATTAAACAGGGTGCCATTACAGTGTGATACTTCATTTCAACACCCATCCCATCCAGTTTGGTAATTTTTCCTCCATTGGAATTACTCCAAATCCTCAAATTGTAATGAAGAGCTGTTGGAATTAGGGAAAATGTAGTTTGGAAGGAGTTCAGATACATGAATTCCGTGTACAGAACAGATTTATGACCTATATTAACAGTGATAATCCTGTGTCTCGGTTCCGCTGAAATGCAAAGTTGTGGCTCAGTCATTTTAAATCCACTATCATCCTCCAATGGTGGTCCAGTAATGTCTAATCACAATCAATAGCCAGTAATGAATCATAGTCATTAATCCCATTTGCATGTTTGTATAAAGCATCATTTTTAAGTTGCATATTCATATGCAGAGGGAGTTCAGTGAGTGCACAGATTTTGCAGCCGGTGGAAAGTTCTGCCCTGGGATTTGAGCATTTCCAGGCCCCTGGAAGGATATTTAACTCTGTGTAATGATCCTGACAGTGACGGCCAAGAAAACACACAGGACAGTGCATGAGCCCAGTGTTTGTACTTGGGGCAGGTGATGAGCTCACTGAGCCATGCCCTGGGGATACAGGGACACAGCTTGAGGACAGGGAGTGAGTTAATGGAGACAGTGATCAATAACAATCTAACTCCCAGAGTGGAGGAGGAATGGAAATGCTGAACATGAGAAGAATCCTGGGCTGACACAAGAGAAAGCAGAACAGCAAAGTGAATATCAATTTCCACCCTTTCTCTGAAAGGCTTTGCATGAAAACTGAGCTTTCATCCATGAGGCCATGCAGCCTAAAGACTGACTGCTCAAGAGAGGGGACACCAGAAAACCCTCCAAACACAACAACTCTCACAGATAATCCTAAACCATGGACACAAACACTGTGGCCTTCTCCCTCTGATCCCCATTTGTTTTATATACACACTACTCAGACACAAAGGAAATTACTAACACAAAGTAAGAACTTGGTTCCACATCCACATCCCTCAGCAGTCAAACAAACCTGATGCTCATTCCCAGCTGGGCAGCTTCTCCTGCTTCCTGTGCTGTTTCAACTGTTTTGTATCTGGAATTCCCCAAATTACTGCAGCCACACAGCTTGAGGGGAAACACAGAAACACAATAAATGACTGTGCAATTCATATCTGGAGTTTGTGCTCCAGACAAAATCTTGTAAACACTCTAAATATTTGGGGGTTATTTCCAATTCAAATATCTTAGATATTGCTACAATTGGATTGCCATTCTCTAGTCAACTCTAACACTAATGTTTGTTATTTTAACAGCTACACTTTAGGAAAGGCTCATTTTAACAATATAAAAAACCACAGATATCTCCTTAGCCACTCCACTAGAAGCCTTGCAGCAGACCTGAGGGAAAATACAATTGCCTTTATTGCACAGAAGAAAGCAATAACGAACCGAGGATGTTAAAGGCATCAAGATTATAATTGCACTCCAAGAAACATAACACAAGAGATTCTGTTAAGAGAGATGTTTTGACGTGTGCAACGACTCTGAACCGAGAGAGCAACACGTCCAGGATCGGAGCAGTGAACTGAGATTCCCCAGCCCCAGAGAGATGGCAGCTCCCCCTGCAACTCCAGCTCCCCAGCACAAAATGCTGATGAAGCCCGAAGAAAACCTAAACTACTCAAAATCTGAACCCACCAAAGTGAACAACAGGTTTTTGTTTTTTTTTTTTCACAGCCTAAATAAAAAGATCAGCAAAACTGAGGGGCTTTTGGTGACTCACAGGCAGCACGAGCTGTAGGAACTGAAAATCAGACAGATGTACAGAAAAAGCAACCAAGAGCTCCTTGTAGAGCAGGCAAATTTCTGCAAAACTTTCAGAGAACACACTCATTGCTTCAATGAAGCTGAACTAATAGGTATAGAAATATCCCGTTTTATTGATACTCTGTAAAGAGATTTCAACTGCCTATTCCTCCACCCTTTCTCTATCAAAGTGGTTATCATATAGAAATTACTTCCTTTTTTTCAAGTAAACACCAAATCTAATTACCTCACAGCTGATCAAAAAATTTCCTTGTAATTTCTAAGTCAATTACATCAAAATGGTGATTCTTAATAACTAAATGAAGTTTTGTCTGACAGAAAAAGATTAATCTTGACACCTGCTTTGTGAAATTGATAATCATAGTGTCTTTTCAACCTAATATCAGATTGTTTTAAAGCCCCCCAAATTAAATATGTCTCTTTTCAGGTCAAAAATTCAGATAATGGGAGAATGCAGCACACAGTCATCACTTAAGAAAAATAACATCATTTCTGTGTAAGCTAAGCATTCAGAACATTTGAAAACTATTACCTTATGGGCAAGCATAACATCGAAATGACAGATTATGAAGATAATTAAGTAATACTACAAAAAGATTAGCTAACTATCTATCCCCATTAGGATTTCTGATATATCCAAGGTCACACATTGTGGGTGTGAAGACTGAGGTCCTTTTTAAAGAGCCTTTAAAGATACGTTCTGCTTTTGTGATGGAGGGGCTGCAAATTAATCAGTAGAAATGGCATTAGTTTATCAATTTCAATCAGGATTTCAATCACTGGTGTTGAAGTTCAGTGTGTGTAAAGCAACTACAGAGTGCTTTCAGCAAAGGGCAGCATTTATGACAATGGGTTTTCTCCCTGTAGTTATTTCAAATATACATCTGAATTGCTCAGTGTGAGGACTGCTGCTTCTGCCAACCTTCTCCTCCTTCTCCTGTCTGCAGCTGTCCTCAGCACTTCTCTCTCTGCTGCTCCCTAAATTATTATAATGGAGATATTATTAGTGAATCACTACCTTGGAGTGGTCAGTACTTCCATTTCTTGGGTAAGAAATACAAGCCAAAGGTAGTTTTTCATTCAAGCCTGGTCATGCTGGATGAAAAGTGAAGCCTATTCAGTAACCACACTATGGATTGCACACTTTTGCTTTCTAAAATCAATATAACGATAGACTCTTCAGGTTCCATGCAATAAGAACATTCTTTGGTCTTTTTATTGACAGGGAAAACTACTTCTTTAGAGCAGAGGTAACATCCTTGGAGAGCATCAATGGCCTTATTATGAATGTTTCTGAAGGCAGACCTTCCACATGGCATGTGGGCTGCCACTACAACCACCTCAGAGATAGAAGATGAGAAGCACTGGGGTAAAGCAGACAACTGAGGATTTGGCAACAAAGAAAATCTCCAGAAGTCTGGACATCTGCTGAGAACCCTGGCCTGTGTGAGGAAATTCTCCTCAGCGTGGCAGGAATAGCAGAAAAAAGTCAACTACTGAACAACAAATCAGGACCTAAATCTGTAGCAAAGTAACAATTGTTATCATTCCATGTTTTCCAAAAGTGCATTGCAGAACTTAGCTCTCTAAAGAAAATAAAAATGAGATACAAATGAGATTCAGTTTTTTTTCTTGAAATAGATACTCACTAATAGTCAACAGAGCTCTTTGAAATGAAAACATACTTTATGTATATATTTACATCTCAAAAGCCCACAGGGAATAACCATCAGTTCCACGTGCCAAAAGAGATTAGTATGGGTAGAAACATTTGGCTTGTGGGAGTGGGTGGAAGGGGAAAAATTTTAATCAAATCCATTACCTGGTTATTGATTTCTCTTTGCCAGACTGATCCTGTAGAATACTTATAAAGCCTTTGACATTGAGACGTTTGGCCAAAAATATTGGGTTAGACTAAGCAAAAGCTGAGCTTCTCAAGTAATCTCTCATATTTCATTTATATGTGATTTATTCCTTTGTCCAGCAGAGGCTTTTTATTGATAAAAATAATGAGATTGAGTATCCCAAAGGAAATCTAATGCCCACCCACACATGGTTGTGAGGTAAAAATAGTAGGCTTCGTAAGCTTGAGAGAGAATGATGTTATGTTAAAACTGTTTTCTTGTATAAAAAATATGAAGCTTATAAAAGATTTTGAAACAAATAAAGCTACTTTTGAAATTAAAATTTTGTTACACTTGAAAACACCAAGCGCACAGTGAATACTGTACACTGGGGAACTGAATGAAAGACTTCTGAAATAGTTTTTTTCCTTGCAGAATAAATGAATACAACTTTTTTTCTTCTTACTCCTGTATTAGCTCAGTTTGATAAAACACTTTAACAGATGTCTCGACTTCTAAATTTGATGTGTTACATAAAGCCAGTTAGATGACTGAAAATTAATCGTGCCACTCAAAAGAAGTTTCTTACCACTGGCAAATTTAATATGTAATCTGGTAACTAAAGGCTTTCTTGAACTATGAAGGAATTCATCATCCTCCAAAAAATTAAAGCATTATGCCTTTTCATTAAATAAGTGTTCAAAAGTCTTAAGTAGAACATACAGACTATCTCATATTTCTTTCAATAGTAGTAAAAGGATAAATAAAACCTATCTGTTTCTGCAGTGAGACCTGAATTAGGTTTTAAAGACAATTTCAAAGCACAAATCAAAATAATTCTGTTCCACTGATAGCCAACAGAGACCTTTGTGATTAACCTGAGTCTTACAACTCTTTTTTATGTTAATGCTTGGAGGGGAGTTGGTGCTTTCAAGTCTCAGCCTTGTTTAATGTATAGTGTGAAACTCACCATTGACAACTCCAAAGCCAGCAGAGAAAGTGTTCTGTAGCTCACTGTCCATGGGCCTTTTATTACCAGTAATCTCCAAATCCCTTCCCTGGGAGGACTGTTGCTCTGGCTGCCTCAGAGGCCAGGCAGAACGGTGAAGCTGACATTCCCTTCCTCCTCCTCCTCCTCCTCCCTGGCTGCCAGGTGTGCACAGCAGCTCCTGAGCAGCTTCTCCCACCAGGGCCAGTTCTGCCTTGCTTCAGTTCCTCCCGCTCCAGCTAAAAGGTGCAGTTAATGGAGCCCTAATCTAAATTCTGACTGATCATGAAACCCCTTCCAGGATTTCTGTGCTGTCCATAATGAACCCAGCAGTTCCCTGAAAGTGCAGACAGAACATATCCCTGGGCTGTGCTGCACATCTCCTGCCCTCCTGGGCAGCTCGTGCTCAGTACTCAACCCCTCCAGAAGTACCTGAAGTGCATTGCAGAGCCATAGAGTGCCTGCACAGGGAATTGTCTGGGAGCTCCAGGGCCTGTGTAAATGTGGGATTGAGCAGTAATCCCACAAAATCGTACACAACTCTTAACACCGCTGGAAAAGCAATCTGGAGCACGACAAACAGGAGGGTCCCTGAGCATATCACTGCTGAAACTATTCCATAATGGGGTTTGAAACAGTTCCTGATGAAGTTGAATTTCCAGCCTGTTCCTGTTTCAACATCTCCAGGAGCTTCCTTTGGTTCTGCTGGCTTACATGTACAGTGTCCCTTTGGTGTGACTGATGACCCCGCCTGGGCAGTGGCTCTGAAGGAAGGATGATAAATACCAACACTTTAAAATCACTGACTTCAAATCTCTCTTCATTTCTTCCTGGGGACAATTTTTTTGCAGAGCCCAAAAGAACATGTGAAAATCTCTTCTAAGAAAGAGCCTGCAATAGCATAGTCAAATCCAAGTGCTTAATGTTAGATTACAGTTTCCATGCAGACAAATGCTGCTGCATTTCACTAAAACAAACAAACATTAGATTGTAGCAACATCTTGTAGATCCTGGAATCATAACTTCAGCAGTGACTGTTTGTTCTGTACGTCCCCCTAGTCCCACCAAATAACTACAGCATCAAATCTTGGAAGCCAGTACATTAAATAAAATGGTATAATAGATAATTCCTGTTTCTTTTCATAGAAATAAAAATGAATTGAAGAATGGCATTAGGAATTATTAAAGTACAAGGAGAAATATATTTGATGATAGTGGAATGTTTTAAATTATCTTGCTACTGCGAGTAAAGAACCTACCCTTCTCTGTATGTCTTCAAGTGCTTTTCATTTGCTGAGGCTTTGTGGGCCTTGTTCCATCTTAGCTATTTAAAAGATATTATTTGCAATTTGTAACTAAGAAAGCAGACATTTATTTTTAGTACCAGATTTTGTGTGACTCTCTTCATACCCTGCAGATGTTTCTCAGCACACACTGATACCTGAGGATATTATGATTGTCAAGAAGATTGGTGTGGATTGGTGCATCAGCATCTCCCAGGATTGGGACACTCCTCAGCAGCACAATCTGTGGGGAGCCAAGAGTAGCAGAGGTGGGGGATGAATAAATCAGCATACCTTGTAATTCACCTTGATAATCAAAGCACTTTGGGCTCTCAAACTACAAAGGCATGTCCACTGAGAAATTCACAAGTGCTGCCTGGACCTGCCAAGCTGTCAAGTCTGATTTTTGCTCCTCAGTGTTTCCCTCCAAGCACAGAGTCCTGTGAGATGCAGTGAGCAAGGAGCAGTGTCAGCCTGTGCCTTCTGCCTCAGAACATCTGAGCCTGGCTGGATCAAACTCAGCTGCTTCTCCTTACTGTGACTGCCCTCCCTCCTGAATTTTGGCCCTTGCTCCTATCACTCCTCAGAGGTTTCTCTCCCTCCCTCCATTCTTGTTCTGCTGGGCTTTTCAGTCTATCCTTTTTCCACACAAAGCCATCTCTGGATGAAATGATAAGATAAAAAAAGAAATTAAAATAATGTAAAAAATAAAATTAAGGGCTTACCTGAGGAAGAATTAATTTAACTTTCAAAGTTTATTCTGACTTCAATTCTGCTTAGGAATTTGCTTTTTAAGAGGATTTTATAAAAACTTTTCTGAGAATTTTTGTATGATGAGAAAATAACTTCCACTCTGATAGACTCTTACATACACAATTTCATATTTATCAGGCACTGCTCTTGAAAACTTTGGGCAAATATCATTACCCTGGTTCTTTTTTCCCCACTCTGGACTGTCAGCAACATTTTGGATTTAGTCTTGAGAGGCCACCACAGTGCTCAGTTACCCAGAGCCTGCTCCCATGTGCTACAGAATTCCCCTAAAAGCTTCTTGTGTGAATTCAAGCCCACCTGGAGTTGCATTCCCTCCACAGCTCATTCAATCTCTCTCCTATTCCTCACATCCATCCTCCATATATTCTGCTAATTCTCTCTCTACAGGGTTGTCTTTCTTCTCTAGCCATGCACAGGTTTTCATCTGAGTAACATCAGCTCCTCCAGCTTGGAGAAACACCCAGAGCTGCCTCTGCTCTGGAGGAACATGGGCTGTTCTTTCATCTTTCTCTTTCTTCCCCTCACTGGGGACACCCTCCTTTTAGGGTATCAAACATTACATGCCTTTATTTGCATGTTTGCTGGATGAACATACTTATTCTATCTTTTCTTTAGTTTTTTAATTAAAGAAGGCAATAACTGCCTCCAGGTTTTCCAGTAGCAATAGAACTTACAGAAAATCCATGCAGGTAAATTAAGTGCTGTAGCAATTTTTACATAGTAATAATAAATTGATAACAGTTTTGATTTCTTTCCTCAGTAACTGAAGAACACCAAAAACTCTGCTTCTTTCTTAGGGGAACGTGACATTACAAAAGACTTGAAAACCTGACAACTTTCAATGTAAATTTTTAATAGCTTTAAGAACTTACAGGTTGTACTTCAATTCAGAAATTCATTGTATTCCACAGAACCAGACAATGTTTGCATGAAAAGGGCTACAAACATTTTAGAAGAGTTGACTTGATTAATATTTATGAATATGTTAAGGACATTACATAGTATACCAATCCACATACAGGGCAAGAATATAATATTTTACTGTTCACTGGGATTTTATCAGACATTAAAACACACCTCTGCTATGCTGCAGAGCTTGATTCTTTAGTCACCCAGGAAGGTTAGTAACAAAGATAAATAAATCTAGTACATGCTATAAAATATCTTTGTGTAATTAGAGTATGGTCCTTAGAGGTACAGCATTAACATCCTCAACTTATTCTAGAAACTGGCAGAGATTGGAGATTTTTGTTTGCTATTTCAAATATTTGGGTCACCTGGCACCCACAGGGGCACTACACATCTCTCCCCATTCTTACCACAAAGCCTCTGTGTATGACTGTAACAGGAGACATTTTGACTCCCTCAATCCTTCACATCTAGAAAAGGCAAGCTGAAAAACATTAAATTTTTCAACGGTGACAGGAGCTTGAAACAGCTAATTCATCTGCAGTGTTCAGCCAGACCAAAGTAAAAACACTGGTTTTTTTTGAAGCTTGACCAGGTGTCACCTGAGTTTCAAAGAAGGAGGCACTGTTCTCTCAGCTGCCGCACGCTGCAGATGACAGGACCTGTTTGAAGTTTTACTTTTATTTTAAAAGCTTAAGGCAATGCTTTACTCTCAGATCTGCAGAGAGCTGCTCTGCTCTCCTCACATGCACAAAGCCAGGCTGCTGCCCTTCATCCCCTGTCCTCGGAGCCCCTGCAGGGAGAACTCATGGGGCACTCAGACCCTTTGTGCTAACCCAGGAGCGACACAGTGGCAGCTGTGGAGCCTCAGCACAGTCTCACCTCACCCTGCTTTGATCACAAGTGAAAGAGAGGTGGTTTTCAGCACTAAATCACTGTGGGAATCTTTCCCCACTGTCAGTGGAGGCATGGGGGGGAAGATTCCTCTATCCAACAACTCTTTGCCCCTAAGGCTCTGTGATGATGCTTAAGGACACCGTGGTACATCAGTCCTGGGAGAGCTCCTAAGGACAATCCTCATTTCTCTAACGCCTGGTCCTGAGCCTAAAACACACTTTTACCTTGGTATTGCTACTTCCTAGAGCCAGTTCTCTCTTGGCTCTTGGAGACACTGAGGACATATAAACTCAACAGCACTTCAGCTTCAAGTCTCTAGATCTTCCCAGCCACCTGCAATACTGGCAGCTTTACACTTTTTTACACAGTGGTGGCACAGAGGCAACCAGGAAAAAAACCCTTGCTCAAGTAATACTCAGGGAGCACATAAACTCCCAGATTTCTTGGATTTTAAGTCATTTTTATGTACAGAAGCATCAGTTAAATGCCCATCAGAACTCTGTTCAAATCATTAGTGCCTAGTGTCAGGGTGTGGGTTATTGCAGGATGCTGCACCAGATGATCTGACAGCAGACTAGTGTGGCTGCACACAGAACACTTCTCATACCAGAGCTGGAGGTTGTTCTAAACCTGATTTTACAGAGAGAGAAGGAACACAGAGGAGAAGTGATCTCACAGAGGACAAACAGGAAAGACTATAGAGCTATGGAAGTTCCACAGAGGTCACCATTTAGTAGCCCAGTAGCACAAAAATATTTTTCTTTTCCATGTCTGGGGTGAACGTAATTTCAAATCTTTAAACTGGGAACAAAACTAGAAGTTATCTATATTTGAGTCCAGAAAAAGAAAAAAAATCTGTTAGAATTCTTAATTTTTTACTTAATTGGTTTTGCTTCTGAGAAAAACAGATATATAAAAGTTTCCTATCTAAAAAAAAATTAAAATATGATTAAATGTATTCGGCCACATTATGTATTTTATGCAGTAACAGAAGACAATATTTTAACAGCACTGCTTTTGAATAACTCCAGAGCATTCAGCAGGAGTCAATTTATACTGCAAGAGAATAATGATGTACCTCAACTCATTTTAATTTCAATAATTGAATGAGAAATAGGAAAGCCTATTGAAAGGACTGTATTCTGGTCAAAGACTAATGAGAAAATAGCTTTGAGTCTCTGAGTCAGCGGGTGTCATGGTAACAATGCATTATCGAAATCTGATTAGTATGGCCAGCAGCTTTAGAAATGATAACATGCTCTTCTTATTCTTCACCTGTGCTACATTTTATATTCACAACAGGTAAGAGGAAAAGGCAGAATTCTGTTTATCTGCAAGTTTAAACTATGTCCAGCACTCACAAACTCTGAAATCTGTCATGCAGCAATAGATAAATTTTCCTACCACATTAAAACAAGAAGCTGAAGCTTCCATTTCTCTCGTCCTGTGCAATTATTTAAGTTAGATATTATTTTCTTCTTTTAAATGTAATTATTTCTAAGGATATACACATGAAAAAGAACACAGTAAAAACACAAGCATCTTAAGAAAAAGCCTGTTTTTCTCAGGAGAAAGTGATGCAAGAGAAGAGTAAGTACATGTTTAATTTATCCCAGAAAGCGTGACTCCTGCTTCTTGGAGTTTTGAAAAGAAGGAGGGGATTTTCTTGTGTTTAGAGGACTATGTGTGCCTTTGGTAGCTCATTACAAACTCAGAAATCAGGAGGAACCATGGAATTAAATAGGATACATTTCCTCCTCATGAAGAAGAGAGCTAATATTGCTTCATAAAATATACACAATGAAAATACAAGGTTGAAGGCTTAATAATGCTCCTTTTATAACCAAGCCTAGGGTGAATAGCCTGGCAGACCTTTATTATATTAACAGTAAAGAACTCTATTTAAAATGCTGCCTCACAAAATCTGATGCAAAGTAATTTCAACGTATAGAAGCTCAGCCTTATCAAAAGCATTTAGTTTTAAGAGTAATTGTGTCCTATTTTTCAACAGAAAGACCAAAAAAATCTACTTCATGGTTGCCTGTTTTCCATGACCCTTGTAACTTAAATATTTAATTTGTATTTTCCATGTTCACTTTCATTTATTAATTTAGCATCAAATCCATAAGATGAAAGAGCAGGAAAGCTCATATTCTGTTGGTAAACCGAAATATTCTTACTCATCCAACAAATAATGCATAATACAAGAAGGCAACTTTTCAGTATTATTAATAATGGGACTGTGTTTGCCATAGTGCATGAGCAGGGAGAAAACGAATACAGCAAGACTTGAAAAGCTTATTACTCCTTGTTATATGCACTGCTATGGGGACAGAGTTTAAGATGTACAAAATACCAAAAGCAGTCTTAATCGACACTGTGAAAGGCAGAGGAAGTTTTTATCTAGATGTTTGGGAACTGAGCAGAGTGTGCAGGGTCCCCCTGAGAAGAGAGAGGCAGCAAAAGCAAAGCAGGCCAGTGAAGGGAGGAGCTGCAGGAGGGAGCAGGGCCAGTTCAGGGAGCGTGGGCACTGACCTGGGCCTGAAGCAGCAGCCTGAGAGCCAGTCCGTGTGACCTGCCCCGCTCAGCAGGATGTTCCCATCGGGGAAGCCCCACGTCTTCCACAGGCGGTCATCGCCGCCCGTGAGCACGATGCTCTTCCGGGGGTGTAGATCCAAGCTGCAGGAGAAAAGAGAGGCAGGTTATGTTCTGTACCAGTTCCATTTGATGTGAAATTGGTAAGATCCATTTAACTCAGGGCAATAGGCCCAGGAGTCTGATTCTGGATGGACTGAGCAAACAGTGGTGCTTTCTAAGCTCATGAGAACTCAAAACACGTGCTGTGGAGATGAGCTGCTGCTGCTGCTGCTGCAGAAAAAAAGAACAGGACTGATTTCTGTGAAACCAAAATTGTTTTCACTCTCCTGAAGTTCCACTTAACACTCAAACAATGCTTTGAAATACTTTGTTAGGTTATGTTCTAACAAACATGCAAGAGGGTTAGAAGCTGCATCAACATGATTAACATTCCCACTTATCCAAAATTATTTCAAAAAACACCAATGTCAGCCTGTCCCCACTTGTGCCCAGGGGTGTAAAGTCTCCTACCACTGTGAAGTAACTCAAATGATAATTACAATCCAGGAGCTACAGTGCTTGCCAGCACTTTACAGCCCATTCACTGGGACTAGGTCAGAAAATTCATTTCAATTCTGTGCTCAAAATGTGTTCCATGTTTTCATTTTTAATATGTAGCACACTGCAATGTAATGGAAATCATACACTTAACATGCCCATAGACTGAAAACTCAGTTTATTTTTGATTTAGCAACTGCAGTGCAGCTTAAAATGGACCCAGGGAAGAAAATCAACCTGTTGGAAAGATAACAAGTAGTGTATTTCACATGGATTTGGTTATTTGATTTAAATCATTGTAATGCCTTACTATTTTTTGAGCATCAAAAAGTTCTAGTAGCTGACTTTAGTCCCAAGAGTGGCTTATTTAGACAGATTAAATCTGGAGTTCAGAATCAAACTGCAATAATGGGGAAAGAATCAGAACCTGTGTGTGCACTATTTCAGCTGTGCATCAGGGCTGACAGGTTGGAGAGAAAAAAGCTTATTAAAGCAGAATGAGAGGAGAGAGAGACAATGCTAAGCACCCAAATGGGAAGAAAAGGGAGAACTTAGAAGGCACAATGTCATAAAAATATCTTTTTTATTAGCACCTTTCTCCTGCACTCAAATTATTTCATAAAATTCCTTAACCAGAACCACAGCATCGACTATACTGGGAAAAATAATTCCCTCTATCCAATCCATGCTAAAAATATATTTATGTCAACTAGAATTTCATCAGAAAACATCTATTCTTGCAGTTTAATGCCCAGCTAGGAAGATTCCTACAGACTCATCAGTTGAATTCATCTGTTTGAGTGAGGAGCCTGGGATTTACTCATTCTCCAGTTTCTTAGAAAAAGATGCTTTCTATCTTCTCCTAAAGAGGATAAACTTCCTCTGCATTTATAGGAAAAAAGAGAAGGAGGGAATGATGCTATTTAAATTCTCCAGAGATGCACAGAGAGCAGTTGTATCACTCAGATTGGCCACAACAGATATCTAGAAGAGCAAGGGGGGAATAGAGATAAAAGGAGAGAATTAAAGGCTGAGAGACGGCACCAGTGGCCTGCAAATTACAGGACAAGAAGAGCTGTCTCAGAATCCCTCTAATACAGAGACCTCTGAAGCACCAACAACCCTACTGCTGCTATCTGCATGTGCACACAGCTGACATTTTTCTCTTAACCTGCTTCAGACACTCCAGATCCCCTCCAGATTTTCCCTCCAGATATTTTTGCTCTTGGAGGGGGGGGGGGGGGGGGGGGCTGTTGTGAAGCCTTTCCATCAGCTCTCTTACATTCTTCCTAAAGATCTGCCTTCTCAGTTTCCAAGCTGTGTTATACAGCCTTAGACCACTTTCAGGTCACCTTTCATGCAGATAAAATTTTACCTGGTGTCTTCCTCTAGACCCTGACTCCTCCTGAACAATCCTTACACCCTGGCCAGGCTGCAGCTGTGCTCTCATCCCTCCTGCCTCAGCTCCCAGGAACATTCTGCCTACCCTCAGCCCTCTCAACACACGTCCAGTCCAGCTTCTGAAATGCTCAAACTTCTGCAATGACCAGACATTCCTATGGAGATTTGGGAAAATGCATAAAGTGAATTTCATACAGAAGAAAATATCTTGCTGTCTGTGAAAAGGCTGCAAATTTGTTTTTCACAGTCTTTCCTTTAAATTGCAGAGCTTTTGTAAAATGCTGCTGCTGTCCAATGTTTTTCTTCCTCCATGCCATTTTTACAGGCACACAGTGAACACCATTTAATTAACAGCAAATTTGTGACACAACTGCTGTTGAGCTGCTTCTGAGAAAGGGAAGCCCATTCATCCAAAATGCATTCTATATGCAGCATTAATTAGGCACCCTTGTCTTCATTTCTGGCAATCTAGCATTGTATAGATTTTTGCTTCATCTCTGTTCACAGGGTCTAATTATTTCCAGCACAGAAGACTTTGGGTGGATTGGAATGGAAATCAATAATGGAACATGTGTGAGAGGAACATTAGTTTTCTCCTCCTCCTCCTTTGGGATAAAGTGGGATCAGTGGAGACTCAGCCAAGGAAAAAAACAAACCCAACAAAAAGCCCTCTCAGAGATTTGCTGCTGTTGAGTATATAAATACCCTTGTTTACACAACTCACTCTGGCATTATAAGACATTCTCATCTCTTCAGCACTTGCCATGGTAGATATATAGTACTCACAGTAATTTGCTTTCAAAACAATCATCGATTATTTTAATTTATTTAGACTGAGGCATAAATAAAAATACAGTTTCTTCACATGCAAAATACTTTAAGTCTCAGGATGTTCCACACTTGACCACATCACACAAAATCAACCTTCAGGTCAAAAAGTGCTGTACCCAGAGCTGCCTGGGGACACATCAGCTGGGTGTTTAATACAGCCACCAACTAGAAGGAGGGCAGATCCCAGATCCATGTGGAGGAAAACTTCCTGGCACCAGGCTTTCTGAAACACTGCAATCAATGTACCATGACCAGCCTGTTCTCCCAGCTCTCAGAACACTCTCAGGTATTACCCAGGTACATGGCTTCCATCACGGTTAGGAGAAGGACTGGTCATTCCACACACAAAACTGACCCTGCTTGGATGTGAAATAAAAACCTCACCTAAATTGTCTCAAAATTAGGCACTGAGAGAATGAAAAACACAAAATTAATGACCAGCTTAGTACTCCTAAGTGACTTATCCAGCCTCACCCAGTTTCTTTGTGGCAGAAACACGGACAAAATCCAGTTTTCTATGGTTTCACATACAGAAAATTATGTTCTCAATATAGACAGCATCCAGCTGCCAAAATCTGATACAGCATTGTGCTGAATATTGCTTGTGATACCTAATTTTTAGAACTTCATGATTTGATCAAATTTATTTGCATTCCCGGGTACTGGCAAAGAGGTTTCTTGTTAATGCCAGTAGCTGCTTTCAGACCAGAAAGCTCTTCTGCTGCATTTCTTGCTCCAAAATATGACAGCAGCAGGGTTCCTGCAAGATTAAAAAAAAAATCCCTCAAATGCATTTTTCCTAGTGACAGAAAGATTTGAGCCAACATTTTCTTACATAAAAAAATCAGCCTTACTTATCATACCTAGCACAGGAAATTTTGGGCTGAGCAGTTAAATTTGGGTGAAGTTACAACTAGCTGAAAAATCTTGGTTTTATAGTGGAAACTGTTGGGAAATTGCTGATATTTCTTTCTCTGCCATCAAGGAGGGTTTTGGAGGCAAGAACATGACATGCACTGAATTCCAGAGGATGGATACTGATTACAGCCTCAGACAAGACCAAATATATATAAATAAAAGGGCATCAACAGCCCTACTGAAATCAGTGATATGTTCACATGCACATACTTTGCTATATTGCTGGACTGCACCCTAAAAATCGACAGCGTTTGTAAAAGCTGGACTTTTATTCCAGGCCTGATTGTGCTGGACATGAGCCAGTTGTGCTGAGAAAAAGGCCAAATTAACCTGAGCTTTAGGAACAGTTCCTGTGGCAATGGATGTGTGAACTGCACAACCTCACCACGTTTTCCCACCTCTGAGCTGCCACCAAGGAGCTCCCACTCACCTTTTAGTTGTCACTCAGCTGCTGCCACCCAGCTTGGGCCCAGGAACAGCTGCTGTGGGATTGATGCCTTAAGTTTTAGCTTTTATATTTTCCAGATTTTGGACTGCATTAGTTTATATAACGTGTTAGTTTCATATAACGTGTTAGCAAGTTCTCCTCACAGTTTAGTTTGACAAAACAATCCTTCGGTAGCCCAAGAACACTGTTAGAGCTTCAGGTCCAAAAAGTGTAAAACAACAGCAAATTGAGGAGAGCAAACTGGGAGAATGGGACTGCATCACCTGGAGCTGTAATTGGACAATTAACCCCAATATGGAAATGGACCAAAACTTACAAAAGTGTGAAAACTTGTGACATCTTGGGCAGAGCCACAGCCAGGCTCTTGTGCTGCCCAAGCTGTATCCTTTCAAGGCCTTTTAATAAATAAATCCCTACTTTATTCTTTTAGCTCTGCCCAGCCTCTGCTCCAGGCAGCCTCTTTAGGCATCAGGATGGCCGCTGCTCCCTCAGCCCACGCTCCAAGGCTCTCACTGCAAACAGGGTGAGCCTACACATTTACCCTGGGTGAACTCAGCGAGTCGGGCTCACACTGCACAGAGCAGATGGAGACAAGGGCCATTTCC
>QUSF01000102.1:381545-435764 GCA_003676055.1 Chloebia gouldiae | reverse complement strand
ACAACAGCCGAATCGATCATTTTGCCTGTTGCAACTCATCCTAACATGCCTTCTTTGAACATCATCTCTCTAATATAGTCATTTCTACCAGCTTTTTTATCTTGGCTTGAGTTACCTGATCTCACCTGACAGCATTCTTCAGTAATAATTATAACCTTGACATTCAATTCAGTGTTGTATTATGCAATTGTAGCATAACTGAATAGCTTGCATTCCTGTTTGAGGTCTTAAAATTAATCTTTTCTTGATGAAATGGAAGAGGGGGAAAATGCTTTCAATAGAGAAAATAAGAACTAATGCAGACAAAAAAAAATGATAAAGAAAAAAACCCCATAAAATATCATAAGAAGAGGAAAATACTCAGAGTACAAACCTCCTATCTTTTGTTTCATTTATGTAAATGCCCATTCGGAAGTCACCGATAGATCTCACAGCAATGCTTATAAAACCTTATCCTGTCTGGTGACACCCCTGGCAGCTTCCCAAGTTCCTATGACTCAGGGTTTGGGAGGGAGAAAACTTGCTAGAATCTCAACATACCTGAAGTTGACCTTCTAGACTGGTCAGCAGACCTTGTTACACCCTAGAAAATAATGAGAAGACAGTCTTCCAGAGACTGTATCTCTAGAGGCCAAGCAACTTCCTAATTCACATTCAAGTTTATGTGCTTATTCTAGTCCTCATGCACACAGAATTTTCACTCCCAGCTGTAGAGCAGCAGCAAACATATTTATTCCTGTGAAGTGGAATAAACTCACACACTTTCTAACTTGACAAACCCAGTTGTCCTCTCAAAAAGAAACAATTTCAGGAAGTGGACTCCCCCTACAATATAAAGTACCTCCAAAAAGAATTGTATCAAACACATCACTCTAAGTCCCTGATACAGACATAGTTGTGATAACTTCAGAATATCCATTTCGTGGTGTTCCCTGATCACTTTCTGTTTATCCACTCCACGTGCAATTATCAAAATGCATCAATTTAATAGAGTGTTGTAACTTACCCAGGTTTTACTGCATTAGATCTGACTGTGTACATGCTGTGCCAATATAAAATCATCATCTTCTTAACAACAAAGTTTGGCTCTCAGTCAAATCCAAGAAAAAGTCAAAACTATGCTGTTGATCCACATGTGTTTTCAGAGGTCTCATCCTTTAAAGACACATGCATGTTCCTGAATTATGGAGTACCAGGAGTAGTGCCAATTTCACAGCATATTATCTTAAAAACATCCATAATCCTGTTTGAGATTGACTCCTTAATCACATCAGGACAAAAGGATTTTTCTAGAAGCTATGTAATAACATACAAAGTGTTTATGTCATTGTAGTCTTAGGTACTGCAAACCTCTGCACCCTAACATTAAGCTTTTAATCTAGAATGTCTGTAAATAACAATAGGCATGAATCTAAATTACTTCTTAGAGAATCTTTATTTATTCATTCCTTTGATTGTGCTTACAAGGTTGTTGATAATTACTGCTGGCCATAGGAAAAAAAAAATCACTTAGTCTACAGCATCAGCTGTGACACATTAGAGAAACAGTTCCCTTCTAACCTGCCTTAAACCAGAGCAGCAGACAGGGAACAAACCACTTCCCTCCAGAGAGAGAACCACTGTTTATTTTCACTGCAAAATCTAGGGGTGGGGCTTGGCTTGATTTTAAAATTTATTTAAATTGTCATAAAATTTAGATGCTGACAAAGCTGCGAACAGAACAAGAGATCAAATAGTTGGGGTATTTTTGGTAAGACTGAGGGTGCTATTAAAGAACCCAGCTAACTCAGGAGCTGCTTGCTGTAACTGTAGCTCACAAGCTCTTATTTAATATGTATTTGAATCAATTTTTTAAGCTTAGTCAACTTATTAGGTAAGCAGCATACTTTAGGGAGAAATAATTAAGCCAAAAGCAAAAAGAAGTGAGAGTAGCAACAAACAAGTAGATGCAATTAAAAAGTTAAAACATTGACATCCTTTCCTAATAGCTTTCCTCTGGAGTGAAAGCTGCACTTCCATGCCTGAAATGATTTATGCCATGATTCACACTGCCCCTCACTCACCTTTTACTATCCCTTCATGGAAAATGCTACATCACTTCTTTTAGTGAAAGGCAGCCCCCTAGGAGCATTAAATGGCAGCATCCAAAATAGCACTGTAAGGAGATTAGCTGCGACCTGCAGCCTCTGGAAGCCAGGTCCGGAAGGGATCGCCGCTCTCAGGACAGCTCCAGAGCAGCAGGGGAGAGACACAAAAAACAGGCTCAGCCCATGGGCAAAGCTTGGCAAAGGAATTGCCCCCATGGGTTTCACCCCAACTCTGCTTGTGAACCACTTCATGGGCAGAGAAGGAAAGGGAAGGGCAATGTTGGCAAACTTGGCTAATGCTTTCCCTAGTGAATACATCCCTGTTGCCTCCTTTTTTTTGTCCTGTGCCTTAGGTACTTGTTGGGTAGAGAAATAATGGCTGGGCTTCCTTTGGAACGAAAGAGACTGCTTTTCTAAAAGGCTATTCTAGCTAGACCAGCTTGAAAAGATGCAGATTGCTTTCACAAAAGCTTCTACCTGTGGCCTGGTTTGAATTTCCATCATTACTGTTAGCAATTCCCAGTCTTGTGTTGCATGGTAGCTTTCTCACAGATGATTAGGAGCAGTGTTGTGATATAAAAGAGTTTGAAAGAAAAAGTACTTGAAACTTGCCAGTTGGTAAATTCTGTTAAATAATCAAGGTTGATAAAGGAAAATATATAAAAATATGACTTGAAATTAGAGCATCAAACTAACTCAGATTTCTAAATTAATAAGAAACCAAAACATTACCTTTTCAAGGTCAGTTTCCTGCCAATGTTTCTTTCTCACATTTGGAGGCAGAGAAGGGTTTAATGCTCTGTGCTTTATCTCACTATCATAATGCTGAAAAATGCTTTTATGAACAGAATTAATGGAAACTCTTGTGGGAAGAAAGTTAAATAAATAAATAGTTTCTTCACAGTTAGGACTAAGAAGCAAAGTCAGCAGCTATGAATAGCGTTCTTCCTCTGGTGATCTCCATAACAAGGTGTATGTGTACAAGAGAGAAATGGATTTGGGCTTCAGAAATTCTCTAGTCCCATAATTCCAAGTAGCTGCAGCCCCACAAGGCTGTGCTGAGTCTGCCCTATGGGGTGAAAAGCTTTCCCCACTAAAAGCAGTCATTCCATTTTTCCAAGACATTTCAAGAGAAGAATTTTTCATGCTGTTTATTCTACTCTCATCTCCTGCACAGAGTTGCAGACACATGTACTGAAAGGCATCACCTTGTCCACCTTAGACTGAGGAAGGTACATCCAGCACAGATCTGTATAACTTCTCTGTGAAAAGTAGCTTCTACAACAGCTCTAGGTGGCTTTTTCTGGGGATTAGTCTTCAAAAAGTGTTTTTTAAAACACAACCCTCATCACTGTGAGTGCAAATAGCAAAAATTTCCCTTCATTTCACTCAGGAATAAGGAGAAAGTTTCCCTCTTCCTTTTGTCTTTAGATCTTTATATATCAGATGGTTGTTACTAACATTGTCTTAAGCAGGCAGTTTTCCAGAGGCTTTTTAGAAGTCATAAACAAACATGGATACAGCATGTCAACTCAGACCTCACCAGCCCTAATCTGGAGTAATTACCCAGCATTACAGACACAGCATCCCTCTTCACACATTGCAGAATTCACTTCCTTAGTTTGCAACAGCAGTGTACTATAGACCTTGTTACCTGTTTTTCCCCTTAACAGGTATTGCCTATCTTGAATTTGTGTATCTAAATTCTTTTTCCTAAATATATCATGTGGCACTTCACTTAATTCAAGTTCATCTTGCTTCATCTTGATTTCAGACCATCTCTGCAATTTGCCAAGTTTATTTTGAATTCTGATCTGATACAGAAAAGCATTTTCAGATCCTCACAGCTTGGTGTCATCTGCATACTTTATAAGCTACTCTGTATTCCATCCTCCTCACTGCTAATGAAAACACTGAAGGAACTGATTTCCTAAGCAAATTCCCAAAGTGAAATGCAGCCTGTGGAGTTCAACCAAGAGTTCCTGGCCCAAGCCACTACATTGGTTTGTATTAAAACCCACCCTTTAGAAAGGAACACAATACATTTTAAAACCCTAAATATAGGAAAAGCCATTTACTCTGCTAAATTGTTGTGAGAGTTAATGATCCTGGTTTATTTTTGTAGAATTTTACTTTAAAATCAGGCCAGCTGCATAGTAAACTCTAGTTACTACACCACAGAAAATATCCATAGAAAACACTGACTTAAGAGAATTACAGCCTGACTCTTCCATATTCTGCCATATCATTCCTCAGAATTCCTATGGACTAATCTTCACAGGCAGTATGAGGTTAATGATTTCTAAATATTTGGTGAGATTTAAATGCTGTTTTAGGAGAATCAAGTCATATTTCTGTTTGCAGTTCCTAGCTCTGCTATGGAATTATGTACAATCACTCACAGAAAATTATTACCCTCTTGGGCAAAGCCAAGCCTTTGGAGATCATGGAATTTCTAAAATGTTTGCTATACAATATTTGGCATATTTGGCAAATTTTCTTCCCATCTTTCCTCCCCATTTGCTGTCTATAGGCATTGCAGGAAGAAAGTGGAAAGCAAAGCTCTTCAAAACTGGAAAACAACCTTAGAGCGGCCCAGATCCACACAAGTTTATGAAAACTAGAAATAGGTCTCAGACTTTTCTTCAACTTCCAGCATGTACAGAGAAAAAAAAAAGTTGGAATAGAAGAAATACTCATTTAGGGGGACATTCCCAGAGGGGGGGAAAAAGCTGAATATATATTCCAAGTGTTGGAACTTAGAGATTTTGACACTTACATTACATTTACATTACATTTTGACAAAGCCCTGAAAGTATTCCTTGTAATGAACACTGGCCACACACAGAACAATCTTCATGGTTGACTCTGCCAGCTGCTACATATTCCTTTACCTCTTCCTAAACCCAAAAATTTTAACATGGAAATGCTTAAGTAAGGTAGTTCTAGCCTTTATAAAGATGCATTAAAGAACCCTAACAGAAGAGTCTGGAATAATAAAAACACTTACATATAAAAATGACTGCTGCTTACTCGTGAGTTTCTACCTATGGGAGAGCCTTACAGCCCAGCTGCAGGAGTTCTCTGAAAGGGGCTACATGAAAGGTGTCTTCATTCTGTTTAAAATGCAATGTTTTTCATGACTTATTGATATCTACAAAACAAAGCCCTGAAGACTCACAGTCATGCAAGCTTCAATTCAAAGCATATTTGGAATAAAACGCCTTTTACTGAGCCATATCCAAATTAAAACAATGGGATTCCAGATTTCAGTTTTTAACCTTTATTAGCACTTTCACTCTCTGCTGTCATTGGCACCATCTCCTGCTATTTACAGACCCCAGATTTATGTTCCAAAGTGATTCTAAATCTTAGGACAGTCCCAACAACCTAAACGTTCTGCTGTGCCATGGATTTGGCCTATTAAGCAGCTGGCTGCTGTCAGCCAAGAACCAGAGAGTATCCAGAGCGGGAGCCCACCAGGATCATGGAGTGAACCCCTGGCCCTGCCCAGGACACCCAAAAATCCCACCCTGTGCCTGACAGCATTGTCCAGATGCTCCTGGAGCTCTGGCAGCTGTGGGGTTGTGATCATTCCCTGGGGAACCTGTCTAGTGCCTGACCCTCCACCCCCCTTCCCAACACCCAGCCTAAACCTCCCCTGGCAGAGCTTCCTAAACCTCCTGGAACACATTACCAGTCTGTACCAAGACTTTCCAGCCCTCCATAACCATTTTGTTCGGTGGTGTTGTCTTGATGAACATCTGAACTTCTGCAAAGATGATGTTTATGAAAACCACAGAACCATGCCCACAGCTGCAAAGTTACAGCAACATGAACCTCAAGGGCTGCCATTTATCCTGCTTCCAAAAATTAGTCTTCATTTCCTTCACAGTGGGCTATAGTGAGGGATAAAGATCAGTCTCAACAAACACATTTTTCAAGCAAAATACAGTCCTGCTTCTAGAGTAGGAAAAATGGACAAAATTTCTGAGAGAATTCAAGTCATCTCTCCCATGGAAAGAAATGTAAAGCCCATTTATAAACAGATGTGTGTTTTTCTCATATTCTGTGTGAGACTCAAAAAAGCTGGAAACAGTTTCATTCTGCCATGACCACTTTGTGTCCCACTGCATGTGCATCACATGCCTGTTTATGAAAGAGAAAAAGCCCATATTCCTACACTTTGGCCTGAAGACAAATACTACTCCACAGAAAGTGAAGGACCTCTGAGAATCTGACCAAATACCACCTAAACCCCAGAGCTTAACACGTCTGAAGTAATTTTTTTTCCACATGTAAACATTATGCTTCATTTATGATGCCAGAGTACTATGAATGAGGAGAGGGGTGCATGCTTACTTTTGACATGAGAGAGACCAGACTCCCAGGAAATGCCATCTATTCTGTAAAAAGCTAATGATGTCTTAGAGAAAGTGGTGGATGAACTGAGGCAATGCAGCTTGCACCTATCAGTCAGCAAAGTCTCACAGATAGACCTCAACAATTTGGTTCTGATGAAACATAGGCATGAAGCACAACTCAAATAAGAGTTTCCTTTTCAAAGCAAGCACATCTGCATGGCTGCATGTCTCTGCCAAGGCAGTGGCTATTTAGTGACCAGGAGCTGGCATCCTGGGGATGGAAGGTTCCAAAAGCTGCTGCAGAGATGAAATCTCTGGATGAAATGTTGGGATACTCATTGATTACCTGCACAGGTGATGACTGAACTGTGAACTTTCCAGCAGTACCTCTGTGTGTGGCACCTGCTTAATATCATGAAAGACCATACAAGTTGTTTGTTGGGGTTTTTTTCCACTTTACGTACAAGCTCAAGTTCCTCTAAACTCAAATTATCAGAATATTTTGTACCACTAAAAACAACCCCTTTGTACTAACTATACCAAACCACCTGAAAGTCAATCCTTAATCAGCTTTACCAAAACAGCTGATCAAGTGTAATTGCACATGGCTCTCTTACACATTCTAATTTTAACACCTGTAGAATACCACTTACATTTGACCAATATACACTGCAGACCAAATTTAAGAACAGCTAGGAAGTCGAGAGTGCAACAGAACACAATAGTGTATTTGTCATAGGAAAAACAATCATCAATATGGTAATTGCAGAAGTGCAAAATGCACTTTAAAGACCAGTGCTGGTAATTTTTTATTCCATGGAGCAGGAAAAACTAATAAGGCACATCTTAAATTAGTTTAGGGCAATCCTAAAAGCAGTAAATAATACTTACGATGTAAGTACTTTAAAGTAGATCACTTAAAGTGAAAAACAGAGAAGATTCCACTCTAATGTTACAGATGCAGAAACAGAGGAATTTAAATCACCATTAAATGGACTAATTTTATTACCATATATTACTCAAATTTGGCTAAATACTTCACATCACATTAACTCCAGTTTTAATATGATCCATTTTCTAATTAAAAAAAAAATCTATGGCTTTGGTTTGTTTTTTTTTGTTTTGTTTTGTTTTTTAATCACAAATTATAATGCCCACTTGACAGAATCAGAGTTTTAGGGAGCCACTCTATAAAGCTGTAGTCATCTAAAAGGAGCCTTGTCTGTTCCCCTGCCACGTGGAATTAAAAAGGCAGCAAGCTCAGCATGAGCAGCTTAAGCTCCATATCCTGTTGTGGCAACAGCACAGACACAAAGTCCCCAGAGAGCTGAAGCAGAGTCTGGGGAGCCCAAGGGGTACCAGAGTTCTGCTCAGCTCCCAAAGCACAGGGAGAGGCACCTGAGCTCTCCCTGGAATTCATAACACCACAAAGGACACACTGAGCTCCTTTCTTCCAGAGGCCACACCAAAAACATACAAAGGAACATCCAGACAACTCCAGGGTTCAGTTTCACAAAATTAACGTGGCTTGTAAAAAGAACCAGTTACTGTGGTGCTGTGTTGTCACACAGCCACACCTTTAACGTGCAGCACCTGCCCTGGAACTGGCTCCTCTCCAGGTCTGCTCCAACACACTCATTTTTATCCAACACAATCATTTACTCATGATCTTTAAGGTCCTCTCCAACCCTAAGCTTTCTCTGACTCTCTGATTCCAGCTCCAAAGTGGCCAGCAAGAGGCACACGTTCAAAAGGCTGTTTGGGATTTCTCCACATTCCAACATATTATTTTCCTTTCCATGTAACACAGAGTTTTGCAGTGTTCACACTTGCATCCTCCCAGCCAGGTGTTAAAGTTAACATAATCAATAGAAATCCTTTCTCCATTTAATGAGGCTTGTACAGAGAATTGCTTAGAAGAAAAAAAAATACCATTAAAGTTCATGGGAATTTGGACTGACTTAGTATTTCAGCATAAAGCTCTGTGCAAACAGTTGCTTAATGTGCTTGATTCTCCCTCTGTAAATGCCACTGGTCAGCTATGTGTCCTCCAGCAGGGAAAAAGGAAACAATACCCCATGTCCTATTCCATGAAATAGCTACACTTCCAGTAATAAAATAGGGATTTATAGAAACATCTACTTTAAACTGTTTTTAAAGCTTCTGGAATATATCTGGTCTGGTTTATTTTAGCCCTGCAAACCTGTACAAATAAATGCACTCTGGCTGTTAAGACTTTACAAGTAAGAAAATGCAGAAGGCAGCTGTACAAAAATATGTCAGTCCGTTAAAACCACACCTAAAAACCCTCTTAAAAATCTTAAATAAAGCAGATATTATGTTTGTACATGTGTATAGAACAGCAAAGCTTTATAATGCTCTATTTAATACTGAATCCTCCACATGTGACAAGCAGAATAGAGGTATCTGGGCTCTTTCTACAAATGCTAGTGTTCCAAATAAGAGCAAATATGGAAGAAAATAAATAATTGAGGGGGATACAGAAATGGAATGTCACTATCTGCTTTTAAATATGATCCTGAATTGTGCTTTAAGTTCTGGCTGTAAAGAAGTCAAAAGGCTTAAGTTACATGCATAACTTCACACACACAATTAGCCCCATGAAGCAGAGCTGGACATAGAACTATACCAATTTATTTTAGTGTCAGCAGGATTAATTACATCCTTCAGCTTAACTACTGCCTTGTGTACTTCTGCCACTTGTGCAGAGAGCAGCTGATATTAACCCCAGCACTCAGGAGCCCCCATTCCCAGCTCCCTCCTATCCAGGGAGAAGATATTCCAGGTGTTGTCTGAGTTGGGCATGGTGAAGGAAAGAAGGAGACATTTTATGAACCTGGAAAATCATTCATCTTGCCCTCGTTATTGTGTGTGTTTATATATTAGCAGAGCCTGCTATTGCAGCTGGCCTTCATATTTCTATATAATAAAGTAGAATATTGAGAACAAGTATCTGTGTAATTAGCACATCAATCATGTCACTCTTTAATATAAACCAAGTATTAATTCACATCTCCATAGATCCCCTCACCATAACTAACACAAATTATTAATTAGCTAACCACAAGCCAAAAAAAAAAAAAAATATAAAAGCAGGAAACCACTGGAGGAACAGAAATTCCAGGAGTTACAGCTCAGGGAGCACCCACAGGAGTGCCCCACCAGCCCAGATGTGGCAGGGAATTTGCCTAGCATTTCTCAGAGACACACTACTTGAAAATTTAAATCTCTTTGTTCATGTCCACACTGCACACAAGCTGTATAAATGTATTTTTCATAATAGTTATAGCCAGAGACAGCAAGAGAAGACCATCCTTCCAGTTTTCCCCACACTATGCAGTGACCTTGTTTAGAGGCCACAAGAACCTCAAGAGATTTTTACAGAACTGAAAACTGGATACCATGCTGAGACATACCCCTCTGAACAATACAGCACAGATATCATTTCCCTAAGGGACATTACAATTTTAAATGTCATTTTCTTACTTTTGTTTCCAGGAAGAACCATCTTCCCCTCTCTGTATCCATTACAGCAAATCAAAATTTGAATTTCAAGGAATTTAGGAGCCAGCTCATGAGAAACTATGTGACTTTTCATCCTGGATCAGAGTGTGATCAACTCACCAAACGTCCCTGGCACATGGTGGGGACATAGCTCATCCTACAGGATTCAAGTGAGTTTACTGACACATTCCCCTCTGTATTTTTGAAAGAGCTTTCTATTCCATTCAACTTTTAACTCTAAATAAAACACTTTCTAAAATTTTCCCCAAGTTTGTAGCTCGTGGAAAATTTTATGCCCACATCTGACTCAAAGGACACATTGGACATATCTTTCTTTTCTTTTTATACCTGCTACCATCCCCTGGTCGCTAAGCAATGGAAACATGTTTTTTTTTCTTCACAAAATATATTGTAAGCCAGACCAAAAATCCAGAGCCATGCAGTCAGAAAAATAAATGGAAACATTCTAAGAAAAGCAATGGCATAAACATTTCTTTGAGGGAAGGAAGGTGAAATCATTTCTATTGATTTAGCCAGCATAATTTAGCCAAATATTCTTCCAAAACTTATTTATACTAGGAAGATGACAAGTGGTAAAACTCTTCCCTTTGGAGCATTTATCTGCAATGGCCATTAAAGCTCAGTGGCTCTGAGTCCACAGGCAGAGAATCCTTCCTTCCCCTTCCATGTGCCATGGCAGAGCCCTGGAGCTGGCTGTGGGCCCTGGCACGTGCAGGTGAATTTGGGACTCCAAAATTCCCAAGGTTTGGTTCACTCTACAGGGAAAGTCAGGATAATTTTTGCCCTTGATGTTTAATTAAGTTACTTCTCTGCCTGAGAGATGCTGAAGCCATCCTGAAGGTCAAGGAAAGTAATTCCAGCTTGCCTGAGCTTCCTGCTCCTTGTGTCATTTCCCAAAACCAAACAAAACAAATGCAGCTGAGCCCACTGAGCACTTCCAGGGACACTGGAGACATGAGCCATCCCTGCTGGCTCTCTGGGCTTAACTGAGACTTGCACAGCCCTACGTGGCACTCAGAAGGGCAGGGAGACACAAGGAGGAGCAGGAATACTGGTGCAGAAGCAGTGGGAAAAGGGTTGGTTTAAGGGATCCTTATCTACCATTGTACAGGAAAAAACAGTATTGATTTGCAGCCATCAGGAATGCTGCCCTGGATCAAACACTCCTGCCAGTCAGGAGCAGCTGCAGTGCAGCTCCTGTGCCAGTGCAGCCCAGGGAAGCTGCCTGAGGGCAAGGAGAGGTGGCCACAGCTGGAGGGGCACTGGGAGAGCAGGGCACCAGCAGTGGCATTTGTGTGGGCACAGGAGAGACAAACTCTGTTCGTGTGGAGAGAGAAAAAGGAACCAGGAGGGAAAGGGTGAGGTGGGGCAGCACGTTTTCACTGTAATGAGACTCCGAGGTGGTGAGCTGCAGCTCACAGACACCACAGATACTCACTGGGAGCAAAGGATGAGCTGTAAGGACCTGGCAGGGCTCATCCAGAGGCTCCTCCCTGTCTTTGCAGGTGTTGGGGCTGCTGGGAGGCATGAGGTGCCTTCACTAGCCTACTCATGAAGCGTCCAAAAGCAAATCAGCAAGTGCAGGATAATGTACAAAGAAGGTCCTAGCACAGGAAAAAGAGCACAGGTAAAGCAGCAGTAGGAAATTCCCTTTGAAAGGGCCAAATTCCACTCAAGCAACAACCCCACAGGTGCATGAGCAATCACCAGATGGCAGGATTTGCCTACTAAACCCAGAACTAGTCCCACACCTCCCAAAAGCAGCAGGGGAGTGGGTAACACCCAGCTTGCTCACCTACCTCCCACAGTTAATAGACAGGGACAGAAAAGAACTCAGAAAGGAATGAACTAGAGACAAGCCTGTGCTACCATTGCTGTTAACACACCTCCAGCTCAGTAACTTCTGTCTACTGATCTTCATTTTCTCCTTCCTGAGGGCTTCTAGATCATGCTCCCACAGAAAGAGTAAGCAGAAATACATAAAATATATAACACAAAGAAATTTCCAAAGTATTTCTATTTTTTATCCTTTTCAGATGTGCAAAGAAATCCATAGTGAAATATTTTGTAATTTTACCTCAGATTGGTTGTCAGGGATTCTAAAAGGCCTCCTAATGCAGTTTTGCAAGACAGATCTTTTCTGCTGTTTACCTTCAAATTATCAAATGATAAATGATCAAATGATGAAGGGGTTGGTTGATTAACAATTCCCTTTGAAGTGAAAAAGCTCAGCATAAAGAATCCTGTGAGTAACAAATGCTGCTGTTTCCCTCTGCCATTTCAGGGTGCGGATCACACATTTTTTCACATCTTCCCATGTCCTAATGGCTAAGCCTGGAAGAAACATTGGAGAGCAAGACTTTTCTGCACCATAGCCCAAAGGGTGAAAGTAAGAATGGTAGAACATTCTTTTTGCAATGACTCCACGGTGCAGAAGTGGCAGCTACAACACACACATCGGGGTAGAGAAGACAAAGTACATTTCAAATCCAGAATGAAATCTGTGTGCAATCCATGCAGAAAGAACACAGTGACAGATGCCCAAGCAGAGAGTCTCTGTAAGATAAGGAATGTGAAAAGGGAATTTTTTCAAATAAACAAAACCATGGCAGCTTTTTTTTGTTTGTTTGTTTTACAAGAAGGAATTGAGGAAGAGGTAGGCCTAACAGAAAAACATTGGAAAGATGGAATTGTGTTTCAAAGCAAGTGACACAGGTAATAAATGAGCCCAGGAGGGAAAGACCTCAGAATGAGAGATGCAACAGGGCTCTGTCTGCTGTGTTCTGACACTGCTGTAACAGCTCAGAACTCTGATTAAATCATCTGGCATGTATATGCACATATAGACACCACACACACACAAGGAACAATCTATTTTCTAGCAAGCCTTGCCTGAATTCAGGCAAGCACAGCATTACTGTTCAGTTCAGCCCATCAACAGCAGCCTCAGCAATCCCAAAGAGCTGCCCTCCTCTTGTCTCAGCTCTGTGCTTGTTCTGACATGTCCTTCAGGGGAAAGAAGCAAAAAATGTTAGCTGTGCACATAGTGAAGGTTGTTAGAATCTCATCATTCTAAACATGAATACTCTTCAAATTGACATGTTTCTGCCAGAGAAAAAGAAATAGAAATGTGAAGTTTTGGATTCTGCAAGGGACTGTTTTTTAGCTGGGTGCATACACACATACGGGTCATTTCCAGCCCCTAAAAGGCCTCTTGGACAATTTTTCCTCATCATTTATTGATCCCTGATATCTGGTCACTGACATACATAAGCCAGTGCCTGACAAAGGTGTCACAGAGATCTTGACACACAAACTCCCACAATACTACTTAGAGGAAACAGTTTGACTGCACATGATATGCTGGGAGAGTATTCCCTGCAGGCTGGAGCGGAGGAAGAGGAGGCAGAAGACTTTGTAACCACACAGCACAGTGGCACAGAACTCTGCAGGGCAAGAAACCTGCTGTGTCCCTAAATCTGCTACCCTAGAGAGGGCTGACTAGAGAACAGCCTAGTATCTCAAACCAGTTAGACCCAGTTCCTTCTTCCCAGGCTTGGAGATTTCCAGTGCCAGGCTTCCTGCAACTGGCTATGGCAGAAGAGAACAGACACTCCCAACAGCTCTTCCAATTTCTTGTGCATCTGTAAACTTTTAAAAAAATTCAATGGCAAGTTGGACAGGAAACATTTAACATAGAGAAATTTGTGTTTTCAAATTATTCCCCAATGCCTACAGCTATGGGCTGGTGTCCTAAATATTCAATAAATGCATAAAAAACCTCAAATGCTTAATTTCCAAGAAAACTTATTTCACAGCTTAACACAGTAAATTTTCATTAATTTCTTCCCCTAGGTTAATAGGAAACAAATTACATATCTGAAAAAGTTAATGGAATTTCCCTACAGTTTCTCTCTTATGTACTTATACCTGCAAATGTTTAAATATTATAAAAATATAGAAGTAGGGCAAGACAATGGACAATTTATTCTATTGTAAGCCCAGTACTGCATTGGATGGATTGAAAACATGAGAGGGGAAAAAAAATCTCTATCTGAAAAGTCTGGCTGCAACAGTTTTTTCTGTCCTTAAAAGAATCCTGAGAGTAATGAAAGCATTCAGTGGTGTCCTGCAGCACTAGGGAACAAATGGGTGGGGATGCAAGGTTCAGTGGAGAGGAACAAGTGGTATCAGGCAGAGAGGTCAAGTCAGGAAGACAAGAGAAGTGAAGTTTGGGGTGATTCATCTATAGCAGGATAGGCAGAGAATGTCAGTGACAGCAAATCAAGAAGCCCAGCTGACATTCACTGCCATAGAGGGGTAACAGTAAAGGATTTCACGTTACACAGGATCTGCTGCTGTTCCCCCAAACATTAGGACAAACACTACTGAGTCATGGCATCACCTTTCCAAATCAGCTCTGTGTGTTGTGAGCATCCTGTGATGCCTTTTGAAATGTTTCTGTTTTGACACATCCACCCACAAGGCCCATTTCTAATAGACAGTTTAAATTAAATAGTAACACAAGTATCCCCAAATGCACATTGTACTCCTTTCTGACACTGCTCCCAACAGGTAAAAGCTTCCCATTTCCATGGTGATTCCCACCTGTCAGCAGGGCTGTCAGCAGCAGAACTGCCTCAGCCATTCTCCCAGTCCACCTCCCAGGTGGCAAAGCTGCAGATCACATTCACACTGCTGTCAGGCTTCCAGGAGGATTCTGCACGGTGTGCATCAGTGACATTGCACATGGCCAGGATGTGGAGTCTCCTACGTGTGAAATTCCCAAAGGAAATTATGGAATTCCGTGGTATTCCAAGAGGCAGAATTTCCTGTAAGGATCCCTAAGGGGCAGCACAGCTCCACAAAAGTGCAACTCATGTTTTACAGGGATCACACACCTTTCATTCTGAACCTTCAAGTGCCAGGCAGTTCCTAGAAAGCTGCTGCTATGGTTCCCATAGATAAAGTAAGGTTTGAGAACCTCCACATGTTTCCACAATCAGAGAGGGAGGAGTTTGTAAATTCACTGTCAGCCTAGGCTTCTACAGTAAGTGACATTCATTTTTTCCATCTGAGCCTCTGTAGGTCAGGGCAAGCCTCCTCTATTTGTACAGCCAGAAGTGAGAGATATGGTCAATAAAGCAAGATGAAAAATTACATGGTCCAAGGGTTCTCCTGAGTTCTTGCTGGGGTCAGCAGCATCAAGTCAGCTGGCATCAAGTTAGAAGGGCCCTCACAGGCTTAGTGCTGTTTACCACCTTTTAGGAAAGGTAATCATATGATTAATATCTTATCTGGAAAAATAGTACTAAGATTGAACTAGAACATTTCTGTAAGTTTTCTGCTAACTAAAATGAGAGTTCTGAAAATCCAATTCTCACTTCACTGCAAAGCAGAAGCGACTTCACTGATTTTAGAAGTATTCTGATACTCATAAAAGGAAAGCTCCACCAATTCAAGGACAGTTACCTTCCAGAAACACAAAGCTGCTAATAACTTTCTCAGGGTGTACAGTATGATGATGACTCCAGTGCTTTCTTGATGGCCAAACTGCAGTCTCCCTTAGGAAACACTTGAGACCATTTCCTCAAAGTCACTTGGAGCAACATATAGGGCAGGACATGTTTAGCACAGCTCTTCACCTTCCCCACCACCCCATATCCCCTCCTGTTGGTGTGCTGTTAATGACTCGGGCAAAGGAACTGCAGCCATTCCCTGTGTAAAAATGGCATTTCTAGCTCACTTAGAAACCACCCCATTGCTTTAAAACATGGCTTTCATCTTGGCTAATGGTTGCTTGACAGGTGGTTGTCTTAAAAAACAAACAAACAAACAAACAAAAACCAAAAACAAAACTATTCCCCTCCTGCTCCCAGTTTTACTCAGATTAGAAAGTTCTTGGCCCCTCAGACCTCCCTGAGGGAGGGTCTCTCCCTGCAAAGTGATGCACAAGGTGCAAAACTGCTCAGGGCTGTTGGTGGATCTGTTCCCTGATGTTTGCACACACAGCCACATTATTTCAAAACCAGGACTGGTCCTGTACAACAACAAAACCAAACCAGACTCAGAAAGCAGAATTCTCCCCGGAGCTTTACTTTCAATTCTGATATTCTGGTTCCCCCTACAAGCACCCACATTTCAATAGTGAATGAAATGCAGGCAGAATACATTTTACACTTCAAAGAGGTGGGCCTGGAACCTGTTTCCATTTCAAAGAAAAAAGGCACAAGTCAATTGATTGTCACCCAGAATCATTTTTACTGCTGTAGAAAACAAAAGGACTTTAATGTGTATTTCCTTTTTGTATGGTCTGCGAAGAGAATCCATGGAAGAGAAGCGTATTTTAAGAGAGAATGAATTAGCATAGTTTACAAAAGCCAATTAAACTATTGAAGAAACACTCAGCATACCACATTTTAAAGAGAGTGTATTGATTAATTAAGAGAAAACTACTGGCTTATTTATGGTTAATTTCCCTTCCCTTTATCCTAGGATATTTTCTGTCTTGACAGATAAATGACACATGGTGTCTATTTCTATGGTGACACATAAATGACATGAGGTTTTATTCTGATCTAAAATAATATAACTCAAGTAGAACACTGCACTTTTGTGTGGCAGAAAACCATGTATATTCAGAAATTTCCCACCTAAAAATGTTAACACTTCTTACTCCAACTTCTTCAAACAAAATAATGGATTACAAATGCTAGACTCTGCTCCATTAATATTAAAGCTCAGCTAAATTCATCAGACTTTCTGAGCTATCTCAAAATGGTGAATAAAAATTATATTCCACCATAATGGAAATAACTTGCAAGATATATTTATACATGACAAATTGCAGGGAAAGAAGGGATGGAGTATGGAAACATACCATGCCATAGGCAGGGATGCCACGCAGTGATTAGGATTAGGAAGACTTTGTGCTGCTTTCAACCACCACCCTTACAAGGTGGCTAAATCTAAATAAAAAAATCTTTGGATATAATTCTGTGAGCCTTCTCAAATGACTGTAAAGAAACACAGGGTGTGAAATTGTGCCCCAGCTCCCACCAACCACCATGCAATCAGAATTTCCCTCCAATGCATCTGGTTAGGGACTGGGTAGTTCTGATTTTTTAAAACTTTGAATTAAACCTAATCCTTTAGGAACCTGATCCACACAGGCGATGATTTTGTTCTTACAAATATTTATTAGCACAAATCTTCCTGCTCACACAGATAATCCTCAGGTTCAAAACTAGAAACAAACATGCTGTACTAAGGGAAAAAGAGGGGAAAAGTCTGCAAAAAGGAGAAACAGAAGACGGCCACAAATACTGACAGATGCAATGGGAACAGAGCAGAGGCTGGAGAAAACAAAAGAGCAGAACCCTGAAGTGCTGGAGGGAAGAGATGAAGGCCTGGAATCCCTGAAGAACAAGTGACATAGGCCCAGGAGTGGGACTGAAGGGCACCTCTGACAGCAGTGATTTCCTGAGACAACAAACTGTGAGGGTGTGAGTGAGATGAAGGGAAACAGGAAGGCAGTGGTTTACATCTGGGCAGGTCTGAGCACTGGAGATGCCATTGAAATCCATCAGCAACCCTTCGTCAATGAAGAGCAAAGAGGACAGAGGAAAACAGAATATGAAACACAAGATACCAAGGCTAGAAGTAAAAGTGGAGCAGTAATGTAAGACTAACTAAAAAAAAAAAGTAAAAACCAAGCTTACATTTAAAAAACCTGATCATTTTCTGATATTTTCTACAGGTTCTTTATCTGAGTCTGTGAAAGCTTAAACAATTCACATCATAATGCCAGTACCACAAGGAGCAATCTTAAACTGGGATGAGCAAAGCCATACACTGTCATTTCCACCTCTAATTTCTCTGCTTTCCAACACAGTTATTATACCCTTGAAACACTATCTGCCATGTGTATGACAAAGCACAAAACAGACATGAATCCTGTTCTGAGGTCCTGCATTTCCACCAGGCAGGTGTCACACAGACACACATGGAAGAACATGGATGTTTTAAGTTAATTATGTCCTATGGATGGTATTTCAGAAGAAATCTCAGTAACAAAAATACATAATGAATAAATAAATAAATAAAAAGGGATGGGCTTGGTAAGGCTCAGAGTATTTGGTTACCAAGAGAAATGCAAGGTTATGTGCAACAGCTCAACACACTTCAAGGAAAACATGAAAATTACCAAAAGGCACCCAAATGCTACACTGTAGGTTATCTATATTTAAATCTTTGTCTAATATAGATTGAAGACAACAAGAAAATTAAGACTTTCCAGTCAATGTTTAAGTGTTTCAGTCAATCAGGTTAAAATTGGAGTCGCTTTTCTCCCCTGTGACTTCTAAAAGCATCTTGTTAGATGCCATTACCAGCTAGTGAATAGCAGCAACTTAAGTGGACAACAGAATTAATTCTTGGTAGAATGAAAAATGGCAGCTATTTCATTATAAAATATACAAGCAGTGTCACAGCCAAGTGTGAGCTCTCTGGATGATCAGGATGTTCAGATCCTGACCCACCTCTGGGTGGCTGGATCAGTTCTACATCCCTGTCCTGCCAGCAGCACAACACACCAGGGACAAATCACAGTGCCTGGGGGTGCACAAGGTTAGCAGCCACTGAACCCATCAGTCTGTAAAGAACAGGATGGGCATTGTGCTGTGTTCAGCACATCCAGCTGAGTCCTGCCCTGTTCACACCATTCCTGCTATTCCCAGTCTAACGTCTCCCAGTGAGCACCATAGGAACACGTATAAACCATCAAAATGTTTTTATTTTGAGGAGTATGTCAGAAATGGAAACATTTCTGTTCAAACCTGTCTTCTAGAAGTGCCAAGGCAAAGAGAGATGCAGATACATTACAGCCATCGTGGAGGGCACCTTGCTGAGGTGGGCACAGACCTCATAAGTGGCAAAGGGTGATAATGAGGAACAGTGGGATGGGGAGCAGAACTGGGAACTGGTTCCTTAAAAAGCACCAAATGTGAACTGCCCGTGTTCTCTGTGACACCCAAGGTTAATTAAAACAGGGACACAGAATTAGTACTGGGACACACAGCTTCTACAGTGTGACTGCTAAACTGTGAGCTCCAGCTTGATTGCACAGACTTTGATTTCACAGCTTAGTCTGAGCTGGAAGGGACCCACAGGGATCATCAAGTCCCGTCCAGGGATGAACCCATGGCCCATCCAAGGACTGCAGCCACAACCCTGGTGTAATTAGCACCAGGAGCCAACCTCAGTTTCTCCACCTGGAAAATAGTCATCAGAACTGTCTCTAGTTTTCTAAAGTCACATGAGCTCCATGCTGGGAGCTAAGAAAGTTCAGTGAGATCCGGGTCTCAGTCAAGTTATTCTGAAAAATATTTGTATGTATATTATATCTTACAGTGGTTGTATCTCCTCCTTCAGAGTACAAAGTTACTGTTGAAATCTTGTTATTCCAAATTGGCTTTGCAAGTAAAAAAAAAAATCACAATTCTTCCTTGTATATCCACAGGGCACAAGAGATAATCTCAAAGCAAAACCTTTGAAGGAGGTTTATCAAGACTGTACTTATTCCAACTGCTAATGAGCTAATAAGAAAAAAAAATTAAAAATATTTTTTCTATAGCAGAAATTAGTGATAAAAATGCCCAAAGGAACAACATCACATTCATCACCATGCAACAGCAGCCACACACTGAGATGAACATGGCTTGGAGGCTCAAGTGTTTACAGGGCTGTGTGTCGATTGAGGAAGGGCTTCTGAATGCAATCTCCTTCCCACAACACAGGCAGAGTTATAGCTTTGCTTAGAGCCAAACTATCATAAAATAGCTCATCCTAACACACAACCATTTGGCAACAGAATTACGGCTTGTTCCAGACCACAGCATAACAAAAGAGCATCAACTTCTGACCAGGACACTGCTGAATCAATCTTGCATTTTACACCTGAGCTGCCTGGGTTTAATTAGAGCCTTGCAGTATCTCAACATTGCTCCTAATAGCAGTATCACTAGCAAATAGATATTGATATTACAGGGCCTGGAAAAATCCCACTATTTACTCTTTCTAACTCATCCTGATGCAGGACATACACGTGTGATTTAATCAGTGTGGAAGAGACAATTTTCACTGAGAAGCAGCAATCAGTTACTGCTCACTCAGACACAGAATGTCACAGACCTGAGTTTGTTCCCAACTTTTTATTCTTCCCTAAAGAGCTGGAAGAGATTTGTGCCTTTCAAAGAAATGATGATATTTCTTTATAAAATAATTAGAAACAACTCCTTATAGGATAATTACCATCTCGGTTATCACCTTGGTGCTTTCAGCAATACTTTCTGAAATGCACATTCTAAAGGTGACTGGTGTTGAGGGGTGACATTTCTGAGGGGCGCATTCTCAAATACCTTCAACAGTTTAGTTTGCAAAATGATGGCTTTGAAATCCTCTCCTAGCTGTCACTACCTCAAACCTGATATTAATCACCAGTTTTAAAAAGAAAACATGTCATTCATTTAAGTAAAACAGCATTTTGTAAATAATTAATAAGGAAATTAATAGCAGAGTGCCAACAGTAGTAGAGAACTTCCTGATTTATTTTCCTTCAAACCCATCCACCTTCCAAGCAAAGCCTAAGCAGCAATGCCATGCTATTAGCCTAAGAATATTTAGGTTAATATTTCTACTAAGCCTCAGAATCTGCCACTGTAAACATGGCTTTGCCTAAATCTGCAACAAGTTCATGATCTCCTCTTGATAAACCTGATTCCTTATCCAAATAAGGATATAACACTATAACATATAATAACTCTATGAAATATGTTATTACAGTTATTATATGTTAATAAATACATTACATATATATTATATAGTGTTAGATAACATATAACAGTAAGTATATATAGTTATTATATAAGTATATATAGTTATTATATGTTAATGTAAGTATATATGTTATATAAGTAATACAAGTATATATGTATATATAGAGTTATTATAGGCTAATATATACATTACATATATTATATAGTGTTATATAACATATAACAGTAAGTAGGTAGTCTATAGTATCATATTACATATAACACTATAACATAATAACTCTATAACACATTTCTTTTGATTACTCAAAAAAAAAAAAAATCCATGTCCCATCTCCCCTTTCTCCAAGTATTTTTTGTGTAAATGGTTAATGCAAAGGAACCCTTTAAACCCAGCATCATTTACTGATAATTTTTAACGGGGCCTGATTAACTTTAGCACAGCTGACACCATTCATCTGTCAATAACAGAATATTAACAAGGGTGGAAGCCATGTAATTAAAAGGAAAGGGAGCACACCTGCTGTAACACCCAAATATTGCTGGCTACACAGTAGAATTTCCATGTACTCATCACTCCAAGTCTGTAAGGTCAATTTTATATAAAAAGGTTTCAAGTTCCTTTGCCACTCATGACAACCACAATTAAATATTCACAACAAACACTCCATGAGCTTCTCTAGATTTATGGTCAAAGCAGGGTCCCTGTTTTGTAGACAAGTTCTTTTCCTGAAGAACCATTCATTTTTGAATATTTAAAATGAGGTTTTCTTGGGTTTTGTGTTTTGCTGACATAAGAGAACCAAAGCCAGAAGTCTCAGTCATACACCTGGGATGCCATTCTGCCTTTTTATACAAAAATACTACTGTGAAGATGGTCCCACTACTGCTGGCGCTGGGCTGAGCCACAGCAAAGCCCTTTTTGTCTGGATAAGCTGCTTTTTGTCTGCTTCCACAGTGAGGAACAGCACAAGGAATCTCGTGTCAAGCAGGAGTGATGACAGAACAGAAAGAAAATCTTGTGGTTTTAAGGAAAAACCTGGGAACATGGTGGAGGAAAGTTGCTTGGGCTTTTACATAGGTGTAAAGAAAAAAATTTTTTTTTTTTGTGGAAACTGAACATGGTCTGTTCATCTTGATAGCTCATTCCAGCCCAGATTCACAACAGTATCAGACTGCAGGAAGCAAGCACTCTTGGAAATGAAAATTTAAATAAGCGGATCTAGTAAAGGGCTAAAGACAAAGTAGTGAAATGTTACTGTTCTTTAGCATAAAACCCACACTATTTTGCCAAATTCAAAGCATGCACTCCTGCAGGAAAGAGATTCATGAACAGTGAGGCACTGTGGAAATATTCTGAATTAATGTTCTACTCAGCTCTCTTACTTGCCAGGTTTTTAAAGGATGTCAAATAAAAAAAAAGTCATAGGTAAAAATCATTCCACTAATATTTTAATAAACCAGGAGAAATTTAGGCTTTTTGTTGTTTAGAGAACATTCTGGATTTTTCAGGGATAATGGCTTACAAAGTTTAGTTAGACAAAATGCAGTAAACTTTCAGGAAGAACTGCAATTTGCACAGGAAAAATAAAGGAAAAAAAAAAACAAAAAAAAAAAAAAAAAAAACCACAAAAAAAAACCCCCAAAACCAAAAAACTAAATTTTGTTCCTTTATGTTTTAAACAATAATAATTATAATGATTCATTGCTGAATACTAAACCTTTGTGCCCCTTTTGCTGCAACATATACTTAAATTAATAAGACACTTACCTTCACCTTTTTCTTCTTCTGCCCTTCTCATTTAAAAAGCAGAGATAGTGCTGGGAATCCATCCTAATAATGACATGTTAATTATCATATCAAGAATCCTTTTTTTGGCCCCAGTATCACTGATTTTGTACAGATCACAAATTAACACTCCCAGATTGCAATTTCTCATCTAGCAGCCTGTTCCTTTGTGTATATAATTTTAAATCAAGACCAAATTCCACCATGTAACTTTTGCCACAAAGGAGTATAGAAAAGGAAGGAGATGGAAACAACTGACTGTCACTTAGCAGCCAACAATTCACCAGCTCAAATGCCTGGTTTGCAAATGAGAAAAAAACAGCAGATAAAAATCAGAGCAAGCTTTCGGGTTGAGAGACAGTTGCAAACACAAATGAAGGGAAGCATGGAATAGTTTGGGCTGGAAGAGAACTTAAAGTCCAGCCAGTGCCCCCCTGCAATGGCAGGGACACATTCCACGATGCCAGGCTGCTCCAAGCTCCATCCAACCTGGCCTTGGGCACTGCCAGGGATGGGGGACAGCCACAGCTGCTCTGGGAACCTGAGCATCACCACCCTCACAGGGAAGAATCCCATCTTTATATCCCACTTAGCCCTGCCCTCTGGCAGTAGGAAGCCATTCCCCTTTTCATGTGAGTCCATCCTTTGTCCCCAAGTCCTTCTCCAGCTCTCCCTGGAGCCCTGGCAGGAGCTCTGAGGTGTCCCTGGAGCCTTCTCTCCTCCAGGTGAGCACCCCCAGCTCTCCCAGCCTGGCTCCAGCCCACTGATAAATTCTACATCCTGATGCTGGGCCCCCAGGGCTGGAGCTCTGCAGGTGGGGTCTCACCTGAGGGGGGCAGAGGGGCAGAATCCCCCCTCCCCTGCTGCCCAGGCTGGGGGATGAGCCCAGGACACGTCTGGTTTCTGGGCTGTGAGTGCACATGTCCAGCCCATGTCCAGCCTCTCACCCTCCATACTTCAAAGACCCTCTCAGGTACAAACACTATTAATGGGAAAGGCCAAAGTCAGTCCTGAATCAAATCACCTAATAATTTGCTTATATTCTATAAATGATATTTACAACTATGAATAGTATATGGTAGTAATAATATTATTATACTAAGATTGCTTCTGAATTGCTAGTTGCAAGTAATAACAAAATTATTCCAGGAAGAGCAACTCCATTCTTGGAGTAAGTCCCTGGCTTGTGTACAGACCAAGGCTGGCTCTCCTTGACTGAATGATGAGAGCACCAGTGGCACTGTGCAGCTCAGGTGTTTTTTCTGCTCCCTGCTGCCGAGGGAACGCTCCATCAGATGCTCTGAGGCATACAAATTGCTACACGCTGCAGCAAATGGACCTTGCTCAAAACCTGCCACTGAAACAATCACTCCAGAGCAGAATGGAAAAGTTTAGCTTTGATCAAAGTCTTTAACAGACATCATCTTTAATGTGGTCACTCGGGTAAGCAGAGCTTTCCCTGGTGCTCATCCCATGATGTATTTGTGCACACCCTGCACAGACCTGTGACCCTTGGGTATTTGACACTTCTCTTCCTCCCCTTGCCTTTTCAGTCTTAATTTCTTCATCCTCCCTCTTTTTTAAAGAGCACAAAAACTGCTTCTCAATTATGTTTTCTACTTTTATTGGAGGGCTATGATTGTTTTATTTATTTTAGGGGTATTATTATTATTGTTCTCTCCTCTCTGAGAGGATCACAGACATTACCAAGTGTGGATCTCTCCCCAGTGTAGAGGCTACAACAGTACTGGAAGTATAAATAGAATTATCTGACTTCTTCTCACACTGAGAGGAGCCAGAAATCTTCTGTTTTGTCCTGTTTTATTTGAAAAGGAAAACATTGCTTAGAAGTCCAGCTCCTTCTTGCTTACTGTAATGGCTCTCAGTTCCCACCTGTGTTGGATCCCATCTCACAAGGAACACTCCTGGGCACAGATACCTTTTACACATATTTATTTCTTCTTCTTTTCTAACTCTGTACAGCATTCTGCCTTTTTCATTAAGTTTCAGAAAATACATAATTTATATGTTTTTAGGGGAACACTATGAACATAACACATATCCTTAATTACACCAAAAGTAATCTAAAACCCTCAGTGAAAAATCTTTTTAGCCAGGACTAGAGGAAACCTGTTACTGCTGACCTTCACTGATATCCTTTTGAAATCTCCAAATGGTTGCAGCTGCCATGGTTTCTTTTATGAGTCAACAACCTTGTCTGTTTAAGTGTTAAAAGAACCCTTCTCATTACTGTTGGAAGGCAGGATTTCTCCAAGAGTTGTTAATTTAAATGAACATTCGAGTTTCTGTCTTTTAAAGGCTGTTATTTGCTACATCCATTTTCTGAACTTAGAACATAAGATCTCTTTAACTCCTTTAATCTCCTTGTTAGCCATACCCATCTGTCCTTGCAAGAATTTCACAGGGCAGCAAGGTACACAGTTGGCAATTGGAAACCAAGGGGTAATCATTAGTTTCAAAGTCACATTTTAGCACCCGCAGCTTGAGAAAACGCACAGCTTTCCATCGGTGACTTTTGAAACTTTCTTTAAGTCTGACAACACTGGAAATTGTGATTATGCTAAAAAGCATTTAAAAACTTGAAATTAATTTTCAGGTATGTATTAACAGGGGTGCTAGCCCAAAGAGAATCCCCAGTTAGAAGTGAGTTTCTGAAGGGAACACACAGCCATGGCTGGACAACATGAGGCAGGAGCACATTATACAGGCAAACTCGAAACAGCAGCAGTTTTCCTGGTATTCATCTTACTCAGAAAGAAGGAAAAAAGGAAGTGTCCTGGCACAAAAACCCACTACTTAATTTAGCAACATCAACACCTTCAGATTCATTCCTGCTGACCCACAAAACTTGCTAATATAGACACAGACACAGAAACTGAGTTGAACCCACTGGTTTTGCTTGCTTGCAGTTCAGAGCATCCTCATCTGCACTAGAGCTTATCTTTGTAAAACAGAAGATGATTTGTCTTATCAGGCCACATCAGTCATGAGGAGTGAGCAAGCTCCATGCTGGTACAAAGCAAGCAGAAACTACAGAGCAGCACAGTAATGCACAACCCCTTTGCATTTGTGACACCTGGTGCTCCTGACAGCACTCAGCCACCGAGGGGCAGGTATTTATCAGGCAGCAGAGAAGTTAAACACCAAGGAAAGAGACTTTTTCCCCTGAAGTCTGTGATTCAGGAGGCTCAGATGAGTGAAGGACTCAGTGCATAATCCAGGCAATGGGACACAATGGCTTCCATTGGAATTTACTAATTAGGGAGCAGCTAATGCAGTCAGACCCCCAGAGAGCCAGGCTGGCCCAGAGCACCAAGAGCCATCCTGGGTGGCAAAGGACCCAGCACAGCTCGAGGAGGCTCTGGATCCTGCTGTCCTCTGAGAGGGCAAACACAGTGAGAAACAACGTGAGAAAACAGGAACACCCACATGAGAAAACATGTAGGCAGGTACAGCACAAGTCCATGCACCGTGTGCTTGAGTTTGTATTTGTGGCAGGTTTGGGTCAAAGAATCTGCACCTTAAGGATTTTTATACTAAAACAATGAGCTTGTGATGTTTTGTTTTGATGTTTTCTTAATGAACTCATAACTAGGTGAAGCACTCCACTGATTACTGCTCCAACACAGCAGCAGCTTCCCTGTAAACTGATGAATCCCCAATAATGAGAGGAGTTTGCCTCCACTTCCTTACAAAAATCAAGCTGTCAAAGACCAAACTTCCTGAAGATGTGCAACTTTCAAGTCAGTCAGGCAGCCAGCTGTATTTTGGCTTAGGACAAGCCAGCACAAACTCTGGGATGGTTTACAAAAAAACACAACTATATGAACATATATAAAAAACTATTTAACATGATGCTTATCTAGCGATTACTTCTCGTCCAGCCTTGGAGTGAAAGTGATAGGAAAACTAAAATATCTTTGATGCTCCTTTTCCTTCCCCAGGATTACTCAAAAAGCTGTTGAGTACATTATATGAACTCTATAGAATTTGACTAAACAATAGACTAAAGCAAGATGTGAAGTAAAAAATAGGCACAGAGATGCAAAAGAAAAAGTAGTAATATACACAGGTGAAGAAATTACACCAGAAAATACTATGGGATTGCTAGTGAGACACTTTGCTTGCACCACAACATCCCAAATCTGATGGTGCAGACAATGAAAGATCTGAATGAGGATGGTGCTACTTCAAACCCACCTACAGAGAAATAATCCTCAAAGCAGAAATACTGATAGCAGTTGTACTTGAGAAACTTACTGAAGCCAAACAGCTGTGCTCCTTGAAAAAGATTCTCCCTTCACTGAGATACACTGAAATAATCAGAACTGAACAAATTAAATTACAAAATTAATTGAAGTACAAATGCAAATGAAGGAGTCATATGCTGATACAGTTACCAGCAATTTGCAAAGCTTCATCTGTGAGCTGTATATGTAGAGGAAAGATGTTCTTTGCCTTGTTTTTCTGCTGATACTCTTAATGAGATTTGTCCTTATATACACACTGTTAAATTTGATCAGTTGCTAAGTAATAAAATAAATTCCACCTTTTTTTTTTTCTTCTTACTATCACAGAGAGGTTTTAGAAACATAGCTTGTAACAGCACCATTGTGGCCAGAAGGAGCAGGGCTGTGCCCCATCTTGTGTCCAGTTCTGGGTCCCTGCATTCAGGAAGGACATTGAGGAGCTGGAGTGTCCAGGGAAGGACCTGTGGAAGGGGCTGGAGCACTATGAACAGCTGAGGGGGCTCAGAAAAGGAGGCTCAGAGGGGACCTTCTTACTCTCTACAACTCCCTGACAGGAGGCTGCAACCAGCTGGGGGTCAGCTGGGGTCTGCTCCCAAATCACAAGCAACAGGATGAGAGCAAACAGCCTCTTTCCTACAGCAGGGAAAATGTCTTCACTGAAAGGTGCCTGGCAAGGGGTGGAATTGCCATCCCTGGAAGTCGTTAAAAGATGAGCAGATGTGCAACTCCCCTGTCCCATGCCTTTCCATCACAAGTTATTTTCATCAGCCTCAACTGCAAATTCACAGCTGAGCAACTCTGTACATCCAGAAAGGTGATGGAAATGCATCGAGCCAGGTGAGGAATTAGTTTGTAGCTTCAAGTGTCTCTGAACACTGGAATTCCTGACTCCATAAAAGTGAGAGTTGGTGTATATTTATCATACAAGTTACCTGGAAACTGTCACTGATCACTTCAGGAGCTTGTTCTACCTGCCCAAGCCAGCACTGAAACACTGACTGATGGGTCAGTGAATTCTTTTTATTGACTAATGCTATTGTACATTCTTCCTGTGACCTCGAGCTCTACAGTAACCCAATGGAATATAAAACAGTGTATTTTGTCACTATTTCAATTGATTAAAAGCATGTCTTCATGAAAACTAAAAAAAAAAACCAAACCAAAAATCTAAAAGAGATAGCTAGAAGGATATTTAGGACAACAAGACAGAAATCTAAAGCTAGGATATTTTTTTAAAAAAAGAAAAAAAGAGTTCCATATTTCTTACTCCACTGGTTTTTGGACTTACCATTTCAGGATCCAAAATCAATAGTCCAATAAACATCACAAAACCTATGAGACCAAAGTCATCGTTCTATGGCCTGAGCATAGATTTTGTTTTGTAATTTCATAGATGCTTTGCAACTTGATAAGAGGTTCATGTTCTTACCATGAAAGAAATAAATTCATCCAGCTAAGCTGAATTTCCACCACAGTATCTGGATGAAGTACTGTTAAATCTGAGTTCAAGAGAAAGGTAATGATTATTTGTAAGACACTAGGTCACCTTCACTAAGCAAAGCAGATAGGTCCTGAAATATGGGGGGGAAGAAGCAGGTGCTGTATTCAAGCTGCAATTCACCTTCAGCACAGGATTTGTCACTCTCAGATAAGGCACTGGAGCTCTTTGATGCTGAGCAGGTTCCAGTATCCAGGTGCCTTTCCTGTGGCCTTTATGGCTGTCCATCACTGGAGCTGTCTGCAATAGTGGAGCTCAGCAGCAGCAAACAGGCTGTGACCCACCGTGGTGCACTCCACGATCCCAAGGGACCTGCCTGACTCCTGCTGCCCTTGCAGAGTTTTAGGATTTCAAAGAGCTATTGATGCCCACAGAAACACCTGCGAGAGCAGCATGATCTATATGGAGAACACTGGAGGGTGAGGGGTACAAGAGGCATTGATGCTGCACCTGGAGTAGCATCCATTGATGAGCTTTTGCAAGACTAATTATTCCTCACTGGTATTCCATGTTGGAAGTTCTGTTGATTCATTTCCCCAGTTTCTTTTGATGTCTTGATGACCCAGAACAGAGGCCAGATTGAGTTAAAGAATAAAGTAGGGATTTATTAAAAGGCCTCACTGGATCCACCTTGGGCAGTGCAAGAGCCCAGCCAGGGCTACACCCAAGATGAACCAAAATGGTCACAAAATGGACACCTGGTCACAGGGTCTGTCATTTTTATAAGTTCTGCTCCATTTGCATATTGGAGTTAATTGTGCGATTACAGCTTTAGGTTATGAAGTCCCATCCTTCTGGTTTTTCTCTCTTCAGCCCACATTGTTTGTGCTCTTGGGCCTGAGATTTGGATCATTTGTCCTTGGTCCCCAGATAGAGAAGGAATTGTTTTGTCTCCCTACTCTGTGCAGAGAGCTCACCATCCCCTGATATGAAGCTCAGACCCACACACTAAAGCAGCACAGAATCTGGAAAATATAAAAACTAAAACCTGAAGTATCACTTCAGTGCTTCTGTTTCCTGCATTTTAGGAAATGGATCCTCCCTTCTCTCCCAGACTACAAAGACAACACTTCTCACAGAGCCACGGAATGGGTCAGGCTGGAAGGGGCCCCATGGGCTCCTCTGGCCCCACCTCCCTGCTCTGGCAGGGCCATCCCAGAGCACAGGGCACGGGATTGTGTCCAGTGAGGACTCCACAGCCTCTATGGAACTGTTCACTGCTCAGTCTCTGCACAGAAAGAAGCTGTGTCTCATGTCAGCTGGAACTCCTGGGCATCAGTTCTCATGTGGCATTTTCAACACAGGCACTGACAAGAGCAGAGCTGAGAGCTTCCCTCCCAAGAGGAAAGGGTTCTGAAGGAAAAGCATCACAGGTTCCCATAATGCCTCCTGCATATAAAGACTTACTGGGATAAATTATGCTGCTTTATTGCATAGAGTAGAAATCTGGAGAAAGCACAACGAACCAAAATGCCCAGAGAGTCTAGAAATACCATTTAACTAAGGTGCCTCAACTTAGTGTACAATTATTTTAAGCATCACTGTGAAAATTTAATAACATCTTACAGCAAACCAACAGAAACCCAGACATTTTGAACATTAAACTGTCTGCAACATTCACTCTATGGTCTTGACTTTATCATTAAGAAGGAAAACACACCAGTTTTTGTTTAGCACTTTTGAGGGTGAGAACACAAACACCACAAAAGGAAGATCCAGTGAGAATTCAACTTCCATACACAATTTGCTGCAGTGAGATCACCAAAGTCCAACTCTTCCATTAAAAACTGAAAGCTATTCCTGCATAACCAAAGACAAAACCTTCACCGTGGGAATCATCTGGAACATCTGCAAGGTTTTGAAGCAGGACACACAGTTGAGAGCCACAATTTGCATTTACAAGAAAAAAAGCTGTCTTTCCCTTACTTTGATGTGCTATGTGAGAAGTTACCAAGACTGTCACTTCAAAGGTGCCTTATTCACTGAAGGACCTTCAGTTGTGCTCTCCACTGGACAAGGATTCCTCATCCCAGCATTCTCAAGTTATTGGGTGGCACAACTTGAAATCCATCTGTGCTTTCAAAAACCCTAGAGCCCTCTGTGGGAAAAAAACCAAACCAGCTATGGAAAGCGTGTTGCCCATGGAATATATCCTGTAACAATGTTCTTCCTCCTCTATTTAATGCACTCTTCTGGATCTGTAGGCTTCTGTAGAGAATAGGGCACTTCCTTTCCTACTGCTGTTGCAATTTATTTCATGGTTATTTAAAAGTGGTGATGTGGCACATGGGGACAAGGTTTGGTGGGGGCCTTGGCAGTGGTGTGATAAGGATTGGAGTGATGATCCTTAAGGCCTTTTGGCGCCTAAAAGATTAGATGATTCTATTTAAAACTTACAAGATACAGTCAATTTTAACCCTACAGACTCAGTAGAGTATAGAAACTATGTGCTACACATTTTACACCATATTTTTTTTCTCCTGTGGTCAGGGAAGCCAAAGGAACCCATGGTCCAGTTCTAAGGAGTCACAAGAAAAGTCTGAAAATGACAGTTTTGGGAAAGGGAAAGGAAAGTCATAGAACTGCACCCTATGGCATAAACACTAAGAAGTGACATAAATTTAATTAGTAAAGAACACAGAATGTTAAAAGCAGACTCTGAAAGGTCTTTTAAAAAAAAACCAAACCAGCTCAAACATCGGGTTTGCCATGGTGAATTCTGTTACACACTACACCCATAATTCACATATCTCACAAATAAACATTCTGGCTATTCACCTTAAGAAACCTATTTTTCACCCAAATGGAAGTTCTGAAATCATTCATTCAGACTGAAATGTAGGTTTTTCAGATGGAATTTTTTTTTTTGAGGGAACAGTAAGAATAGTTTAGTTAGAATCACAGAATCATTAAGGTTGGAAAAGCATTTTAATATCATCAAGCCTAATCACCAAGCCAGCACCAGCACTAAATGGTTCATTACTAAACCATGTCCCCAGGTGCCACATCCATGTGTTTTTGACCACTTCCAAGTATGGTGACTCCACCACAGCCCTGGAAGCCCCTTCAACACTTTACAAACCTTTCCATGAAAATTCTTTTCTCTAACAAATCTAAATCAGCTTACAGCTCATCTAATAATTATTTACAAAGTTAATAGAATAAAAAAGATTTAAGCAAATCTTAAAATAAAATTACTGTATTTTGATTGAAAAAGGCTGTATTAATTACTGCTTTGGCCTTTACTCACACAAGTAAGTAAATGCAAGAACAGGAGATAATTTGTTCTTCTAAAACAAAAGGGGATTTGTTATCATCTTCTCAGGATTCTTTTGCATTCCAGACTTCCTTAAAAAACAAAACCCAAGAGACTAAGCCTGATCTTTGCAGCAACACATTTTTTCTGGAAGCAATTTCTATATTCTTAGACACTATACTGGGGAAGGTTGGAATGCTCTGTGTTTTTTGTTGTTTTTTTTGTTTTGTTTTTTTTAAACTCCCATTTTTCACACAGCAAGTATTTCTTTTACTCCAAAAAGGGAGGAAAACTTGTAACTAAGTTTGTAAGAAAACCAGTTGTAAAAATAAAACAAATTTCACCTTCTCTACAATGGGCTATTTTTCATTTTCAGCACTATGTACTAATGTAAGCCTACACACTGTAATTTAACTAGCAACAAGTTTTACATCAATCTGACAGCCTTACTGGCCTCTGTGGAAAAGGGAAACAAAGAGGAGGTAGCTAATATGATGTATTCAAGCTTTCTGCATCTTTCCCCTGTCTTTTCAAACTTCATGTGGTAAAGGGCCTTGGCACTTGTAAAGAAAACTACTTAACTCTTTATAGCTTATCACTCATTAATTGTGTCCATTCAAAAGCCATTTTTTAATTAGTCAAGTTCTTAATCAAATGCTCTGGTTTTTAAGAAACTAATATAATAACCAGGTTAACAGGTTCTGCTCCTCATGTAATCTTATTTTGCTCTGTTCTGATAACAAAACAACTACAAACCTGATAAAAGAAAATTGACAAGGGAACTTTCTGATCATTCTTGAAATGAACTTTCTTTTTTCATTTGTATAAAACAGACAACAGCTGCTTCACTGACTTTTACAGGCAAACTCAGGTTTAATGCTAAAGCTTGTTTTCTGGTAGTAGCTAAATAACTAAGAAGAGGCATTTCAATTGTCAGGAAAAAGAACCTCACCACAGGGTCACAGTAAAGTGCAAGCCTAAAAGTGAAAACCTCTATGAATTAACAGCCCTGGGATTAGCTACCAGGAAAAAAGGCTAGTTGATTTACTACCTCCAGAGAATAATCTTTAAAAAGCAACAGTTCCCCAGAATTGCTAAAGCAAGGAGTTTTTAATATGAAAAGTTAGAAAAACAACAATTTTCAATATTCTCAGCAGACTGTTTCTCTAGTTTTGTCTCTCAGTTCAATCAACCTGACAAGTCTCTGGGATGTATTAGAACTTTCAGGGATGCTATGTCATACACTGGGATAGCACAGACCAGCCAAGGCCAGATTAAATTCCCAGCCCACCTCTGGAATGATGAGGATCTCCACAGTTGTTCATCACCAGATACATTTTCATGGCCTCAGTTCATTCAGGAGTTATAACATTTATTTTTATTTTACTTCCAAAGAAACAGACTGCATTACTTACATATATAAGAGAAGGAAAATGATGTCTAAAATATGACAATCCCAGAAAAGGAAACAAAGAGCCATTTTCAGGCTAATAGTAATAGATGCTCTGAAACCACAGTCACAAAAGCGAAAGATGAGAGACAAAATACAACCTTAATTCCTTTAACTGAGAGGTGCAGGAAAACAAACTATAAACACAAATATAAGAGCTGTTGTGAATTGTCATAGCTCCATTAATTTTCACTTTCCACCTGGGATTGTTCTTATCCTGATGCTTAGATATGAATATCTGCTTTGTCTCTCTTCTACCGAATTTAAAGTAGCTGTGCTGCTAGTTCAGGCATTAAAGTAAATTTACTTATTCTCATTTGATCTGTGAAAAATGAGTGTAAGTTTCTATACTACAATGCCAATCTGATTGGGGCTTGTTTGCTTTTTAAAAAATGTAACTATAATGCAACACTGCAAATTCTTGAACTCTCCTTTCTTCTTATAAATACAAGAGGCACCACCTGAATTTAATACTCCACTGGAAAACCCTGATGTCTGTTACAACACAGGGAATATACAGATTTCAGTTGGTGGGTTATGGAGATAATTAAGCAGAAATGGTGAGCCTTCAGTCTTCAAATTCATCATTAAGAAAGCCTCAGATTACTTACTAAGGCAGATTATGTAAGACAAAGAAAGTAAGATGATCAACATTAATTTGAATATTAAGACCTTGTTATTTAAGAGAAATGTGAAGCAGCCCCACAGCCTGTAACAGATTGATGAAAAATGTAACAAGCTGAGTGTTACTGCTTTAAAGAAAACCTGCTCCAGTGAAAAATGATCCCACCACTCTACTCTCAGAGAGGAAAATAAAATACATCTTCCCCTCTTCACTGCAGTGCAAATGAAAACGTGCCACCCAGGCAGTGTCCAAAGAATAAAAAAGAGATTTTAAAAAATTAAAACTCATTACTGATCATAACCAAGTGTATACTTTCAATTTAGTCTTCATAAAATACTACTGCCCATAATGCCCACAGGCAACCCAGTGGCACAACTCTGCTCAGAGAGCCCCAGCAGCTCTGTCCTGTGTGTGACTGCTGCCAGGAGTGGGTGTCTGGGGGAAATGGAACTGTCACCCCCCAGCTGCCAGGACTGCCAGCTCAGAGACTTCCAGAAACCTCTGTCCCATGAGCTTTGTCTCACCTGCTGTTGAGCCGCTGCAAATACAAGAATGACCAGTGTTTTATGTTTGCTTTTAACGTGCCTCTTGCTGGTTTAATTTCATCCCTTCTAGTTCTGTTAGAAGAGACAGCAAAAAAGAATCAAACCAATCCTTCCCCTCAAAAAAAAAAAAAAACCACCAACGAAACCAAACCAAATAAAAACACCAAAAAGTCTAATCAAAACAAAAACATCACTGAAAAGCCCCCAGCTCTTCTTCCCTCCTCCTAATGAATTCTCTAGCCCCCTGTATTCCAGGCTGAAAACCCCTGCTCACTTGGTTGTTCCATATAAAGCAGCATTTGACCAGCCCTGTTGCTCCTCTCTGGACAGCTTTTGGATCCAATGGATCCTTGAGGTTTGAGAACCACAACTGTACAAATTATTCCAGCTTTTGGCAAAGAGTATCCAGGGATGTCACTGCTTTATCCTCTATTCCTTTATTAAGAATTTGTCATGTTTAATTTATGTTTCTTTACCATCATAAAAGTGTTGAGCTGATGTTGTCACACAGCCCCTTATCACAATCCCAAAAACATTATTGTGAGCAGTAATGGCCAGCTCAGAGTTGCTACTTGAAGCCCTAAAGTATTGGGGAAATATTATGGAAGATATTATGCATGACAATTAGTAATTAAGCTGCTTTGGCTCCAGTTTTTGAGTGGATCTGAGCTGATCTTGGTGACTCAGTACTATTCCTCTCCTCCATTTATTCCATACTCCCAAACCACAAAATCTCTGAGGAGACATTTAGATTCAAGACAGATCTTCTGCTAAATCCCTCACAAGGAAGGATTCCTATGTGAGAACTGGACCCAGGTAAAAGTAATTACTTTATTACAACAAAATTACACTTGTATTAGGAAAGGGGGTGAGGCCCTGGCTCAGGTTGAAGCTCAGAAAAGCTGTGGCTGCCCCATCCCTGGGAGGGTCCAAGGATGGGGCTTGGAGCAACCTGGGCTAGTGGAAGGTGTCCCTGCCCAGAGGGTGGGACTGGATGGGCCTTAAGGCCATGTTCCTTGTCTGATTACCTATATATCACATCCACTATTGGCTTTCCTGTTCTTAAGTGACCTTGCCAGCTTCCCAGAGCCATGGGCACGATCTGCCTACAAAAGCAAGGTTTGCAATTGCTTCCCATTCACAGATCTCTGTGCAATTTAATTGCAGCAGGTGTATTTTATTTCTAGTATATTATCATCTTCATTTTAACAATTACACCTAAAACCCATTAAAGTGCATTTGAAAAGAGAAAAGAAAACCTATGAGGTATTACTGATAATGGTTTAAATATCTACAGTGCCTTAATAACATTAAAAATCCCAATAAAAGACGACAGTAAAAACTAAGTTCTTGGCCTTATCTTATTAAAAAGATTAGACAAATGCTGCACAGATGGAAAACTAAAGAGATATTTATGCAAGGATATGTGAAAAAGTCTCACAGCTACAAGATTAAGAAATTAAATTTGAAGGGAGAAAGTAGGGGTGTTTGAGAAAGCATGAAAGCATAAAGAGAGGAATAATGGGAACAGAACAGTTAGGAAAACTTTCTAGAGAACTAGAGGAAATTAAGGTAGACTCCCAGCTATGTAAGAGGGGTCTCAACAGCTTCATAGATGAAAAGAACATGAAACCACTCACTGATAACTTGAAGCAAACAAAAATTCTATTCCAGGGAGCCCAGCGGAGTCAGATAAAGATGATCCCACCAGGAGTGGAACAGCCCCTTACTGATGATGGTCAGGAAGGCAAAGAAATAATCAAAGTGTAACTTGGAAAATGCAGGATGCCTTTCTGTGTGCTGCTGAAGGCAGTGAGAGCTAGAAAGAATTCACAGATTTCACTTCTAAATGGAAGGCAGGGAAAAAATGACACCGGGGACAACCATTGTAGATGATGGGAGAGATAACGGTGACACTACAGCAGGGGCAGGAGAATTCATAACTGAATGTGTCCAGATAACAAACATCACTGACTGTGGATGGTGAGATGCTGGAGGTGGGATAAGAAGAGAGGGACACCAGAGAGTTTTCCAGGGGAGATACAGAGCTCTGCTTTGCCTTTGTTATCACAAGCTGTCAGGCCAGAAGTGCTGGAGATGCGAAATGAAATACATGCCTGAACAGAGGCAAACAAACCCCGGGCTGACAAACAGATTTGCAACTCATCTGCATAAAAATAGCACCTGAGCACGTCTGAGGAGAGGAGGTCACCCAGTGATCTGATTCACAGAGAGAAGACAGTCAAAAGCAACACAGCATTCCTACCAATTACAGGAAGGAGCAAGGAAAACAGCCACAAAATGATGATGCAGAGAGCTGGGATGGTAACTGCAGAGACAGGGGACTGTGCAGTAACAAGGGAATATAAAATATGAAGAAAGGTGAAGGACTGAGCAGTGTTACCTATGAGAAAGCATGTGGTACAGGCTGCAATTTTTGTTCAAAAAATCATATTTTAGGCTTGCTGAAGCAGTTTTCTCATGTTAAAAACAAAAGGAAACCACACTATGGTGCACTTTGGAGTAAATTTGAGGAATACAATATATTTTTAGACTATATTAATATGGAGGAAAAGTCAAAAAAAAAGGAGAAATGTGGACTAAGTCACAGTGAGAAAACAACATAGCTGGACAGGATGAGGAGATGGATCTGTGCAGTGAGTGGCTAAACCTTAAAGAAAACCAGCAGCTGTGGCTGTTCCTGAGAAGAGACTGGAGAAAGCAATCTCCTCCAGTGAGCTGTAAAAGAAAATAGATGCAGAGGGAGACCCTGGCACTCAGCTGGGTTTGGCAGTCTGATGGAAACACATAAAGCATAAATGAAGTACTTGACTGTGAAGGAAGAATAACAAAAATTGAAATGAAGGCATTAGGGAGGCCCTGTATGTCAGGAATACAAACTCACCTGTATAAGGAAAACAGTGGAGCTGGAATAACAGTGCCAGTCAGGAGGGTGGGGGAGAAGGGTTACACAGCAGGAGGAAAGGAGGAGAAACCAGAATTAATAGGATTAAATACAGAATCATGAAAGGTACTGGGCAAGGTGAGGGAAAAGGAGCTATGAGACACCCTGAAATTAAAAAAGATTAGTGAGTCACTAAAAGATACTCTATGCATTATAAAGTAGGGAGAAGAATAATTCTGAAAAAATGGGAATCATGAAGAGAAGTAAAAGTCTCTCAGTGCAAGCAGGTGAAACCACAAAAGAATCTGCTGCATGTAAAAAATCCAAATTATAATCTGAAACAAGGAAGGTTGGAGCAAAGGAACCAAGATGAGGGACTAAGGACTCACTGAATCCAAAAACTTGGTGGGTGCTCAGATGATGTCCCAGGCACCCTCTGGAGATGTACTTCAAGATCTGTACATCAAAAGCTGGGGAGAACCCAACAACAGCCCCAAGTAGAGTAGCTCTCACTTCATCAGCCTACAAGAGGCAAGATCATCAATGTCACTCACTAAGGAGTTTTATTTGTCTTTAGGAATATGCAAGAGCTGGTGTGTTACTCATGGCATGGCTGATGAAATTAGGGAAGCTGTGCAGTTTACATGAGGCAATGCCCAGTTCTTTGTCCCCAAACTCACCACCCTGTTGTTCAGTCATTTACCCTCCTGCTCAAATCATGTGTCCTGTCCTAGACCACAAAATGAGCCTTCTTCAGGGTGAAATGCACTGTTTGTCTCAAACTCATTCTGCTAGGGATAATGAACCTGGAACTTAACAGGTATTTTCCAATCCCAGAATGGCTTGTGTTGGAAGGGAGTTTAAAGCCCATCCCACTCCACCCCCTGCCATGGGCAGGACACTTCCCACTATCCCAGGTTGCTCCAAGCCCTGTCCAACCTGGCCTTGGGCACTTCCAGGGATCCAGGGGCAGCCACAGCTGATCTGGGCACCCTGTGCCAGGGCCTCAGGGCCCTCACAGTCAGGAATTCCTTCCCAATATCCCATCTAGCCCTGCCCTCTGCCCACTGGAAGCTGTTACCCCCTGTTCTAACCCTACAGTCCCTGCAGTGAATGTATTTCCTCATCACCAAAGCAGGATTTATTACAATAGCACTCCAAGTCTTAGAAAAGAAATGCAGCATTGCAGATCAGAAAGCCCTAAGCTCAAGAGCCTTCAGCTATTCCCTTCAATGTCTTTTTGACTTACTAGTCCAAATTCCCAAACCACACCAGGCCACACCACATCCTCACTATTACCTACAAATTCTCTTGAGGAATAGCCCCATAACAATCAATAATCCCTATGAAGTAAGATCCTACTCGGTCTGAAAAGGAGCCAAATAATATTGCAATACCTGAATTAGTGCCCTACTGCAATCCCCTCACACCAATGGGATACCAAATAAAGTTTAAGAAGAGACATGGTTTTAAATACCTGACTGCTTGTAATTCCAACCTGAAACCCATCAGGTTAGTAACAGTTGTTGTGGAGCAATTCAGGGAAAGCTTTCTATTACTGGTTCTAAAATGAATCCAAATTCACATTGGTATTGCAAGGTAACTTCTTTATGACACTTTGCTTACTTGGTAACAGACAATCTCTCTTACCATTATATTTGTAATTTTTTTAAATTAACCTCTTGGAAGATTTGCTCTAAGATGATGCACTATTTTTATTTGCTCCACAAGAATAAAATCTAAAAAAAATTCTTGGATTTTTCTCCCATTTCAACTAAATGGATAAAGATCATCCTTGAGTTCCACGAACAGCAGCATTTAAAAGGAGTGATGAATAGTTTGATACATAAAAATTTAATCAAAAAACAAAAGCTGTAGATTTACACTGGTGTAAATGAACCTCATCAGTCGCTCCCAGAATTGTTGTTTAAATCACTTAGCTATAGAGCAAAACCATACTAATCTACATGAACAAGCAGGAGAATAATTGAGGTCTTGGTGGCTGTTTAAACTGTATTTACAGCTGTTCTGCATGACTAGAGTAGTACAAAACAACTTGTGCATGCCAGCTAATCTGCCTCATTCATTCCTTCTGTATTTTGACCACTGTAATTTGTTTCACAACATTTGTGCTTTAACATAATTCCACAGTGAATGTGATAGAGAATTGAGTCAATGAAGCCATCAGGAGTCTGGGCCTGTGTTAGAGCAGCCTGCTGGGGAGCAGTGCGAGGGGAGGGCACCTTTCCTCCATGGAACTTTGTGTCATTACAGCACACAAGGATTAGCCAGGGATGGGCACACAGAGCTCAGCAGCTCCTGGGGCTTTCTTCCAGCTTCTGAAGGTTTCACTTCCTTCAAGCCAAGCTGCTTTCCCTCCAGTATCCTGGCTTTCTCCAATACTTGTGGTCTGCTCACTTAGAATAAAAACTGCTGTGACTCTACCACACACTCTGGTTTTCTTCCTTTTTTTTTTTTTTTTTCTCTCCTGTATTTAAAATCAGTTAAGTGCTGCCTGCCTTCTGTTCACCAGCAGGGTTTTTCCTCTGAGACTACCATTAAACTCACTCAGTAAAGTGGCTGGCTCCAAGAACACATGGGAACAGGGCACCGAGCCTGCCTCTCTCCCCCTCTCTCTTTGAAGTCCACTGGAGCCATCAGCACAACTCACTCATGTTTGCTCTGCTCTGGAGCCAGCCTGGGACAGCTGGGGGTGCTCACCTGGAGGGGACAAAGCTCTGGGGAGACCTCAGAGCCCTGCCAGGGCCTAAAGGGGCTCCAGGAGAGCTGGAGAGGGTCTCAGGACAAGGGATGGAGGGACAGGACACAGAGAATGGCTCCCACTGCCAGTGGGCAGGGTTAGCTGGGATACTGGGAAGGAAATCTTCCCTGTGAGGGTGGTGAAGCCCTGGCATAGGGTACCCAGAGAAGCTGTGGCTGCCCCATACCTGGAAGTGTTCCAGGCCAGGCTGGATGGGGCTTGGAGCAGCCTGGGACAGTGCAAGGTGTTTCTGCCCAGGGCTGGTCACTCTAAGACCCTTCCAAATTTTACCACTGTTTTCTGCTCAGTATCAGCTACCCTGCAAAGGCTTCTCATTGCAGTACCAGAGCAAGGAAGGACATGATTGTTACATTTAACTATGCCAAGGCTTTTTTCTCATTCCTGTAAGAGCAAAAGTCATAAGACTTATGTGGATATTGTTTTCTTACAGATTCAGATCCCCTTTTATAGGTAGCAGAGAAATTCTCATCACATTTAAACCTCTTTGAGGTGAAAAATGGGTATGTATCACTATGAAAAAGGAATCCTTCCATAATGCTTTGGGTATTAAGTGATCAAGCACTTTCAGAACAAATTACTTCCATCTCTTACAAAAAAATTGTATAGACAACTGATCCTTTCCTTCCCCTGCCCAAACGTACACTACAGCTCTGTAAGGAGTGAAATCAGAGGGAAGCTGCAAAATTAAATAAACCAAATGACAAACAAAATGACATACCACAATTAACCTTGTTGAAAGTTGTTATACACCTTGTAAAAAAACCTTCTGGTTTTAATTTCAAAGACTTGGAAATTGTTTTGTTGAAATAACAGTGCTCCATTTAACAATAAATTACTAACTTATTTGGGAAGCAGCTAGAGATTTTTTCAAAGCAGGCTTTTTTATTGATTAATGGAAAGTTCTGCTCACAATAATACAGTCCTGAGACTTGACCACTGGGAAGCTGCTGTGTGAAGACAAACACTGCATCCTAATGGCTTCCAAAGGAAGGAGTATTCTCATAGATGTGATTACAGAATCAGGGCCTACAACACTACCAGTTGTTTTCAGAGAAATAGTACAACCATTCTCATGTCTGCATGATGTATAATGGCATTCTATATTTATATGGCAATAGTCATATGTTAATCAACCTTTCATTGTGCATTTTTTCCTTCCTTTTCCTCCTTTGCCTTTCTATTTTTTTAATACATTTCTTTATTATTCACATTTTCTAAGCAGCTCTGCAGACAAAGTTTTAAATTATTACCAAACAGTTACTAGATATGTCTTCTGGTTTAAGTACAGCATAAAGCCAGGCAATTTCAGATGCTATCTTACAGCAAACAGTATGAATAAAAAAAGATTTTTAAATACACACTGGCATATATAAATGGAAATTCTGGGGAGTTTAAAGCTCCTGGGTAAGTGACCTGCACAAGCAGTGCAGAGATGCAAATCCTGTGCAACAGCTGTGCTGCTCTGGGAGGTTTTCAATAGCAACTCCATAGCAGAAATTAAACCCCAAAGATATTTAGAGGCACCTATGGACACACTTTGCAGACAGGCAGTGGCAGTAGCACATGGCTCCCCACAGATCTGGCAGGATCAGCTTTTCCCACACTGACACCTCCCATCCCCAGCTCTGCTCTGCACCAAACAAGGATTACAAAAACTCTCCCCAGGGAACTTGACTTGCACTAATCCAGAAATCTGTGGGGTTTCTCACACTCCCCTCTTGTGCTAAGCAGTGGAGGGAGCAGAGTGAGCCCAGCCTAGCCCTGACCACTTGAAACACCAAGTGTAATTTGTTTTGGTGCCTGCTGGAAAAGAAGTGATTTCTCATCTTCTTTTGTTCCAGAGACCTTTACAGCAGGCCAGTCATTTCTTCCAAGTTTAGTTTAATTGTAACTGGAGCTAAAGGTAATTGAGAACCTAATCCACAGGCTTTAATAAAACCAGGGTCTTTGAGGCTGTGCTGCTGGTAAAGCACTACCTACCAATTTAAAAACAAGTTCCACATGGAGGTGATAAATCAGAATTTTGTGGGCTAGACTATCACTTGACAGCTGCAAAGACTTCACTTTCAAAATATAATCATTTAGGTGTGACACCATGTAACTTATGTTTCCTGGTAACTAAGCAAGAATTATGAGGAGATGAGTCAAAAATGCTGCACAATTAAATAACTCACCTCTTTAACAGAAGAGACAGGGAGGTGGAAAGAGAAAAGCCCATTATTAATAGTTGTTGTAGGTACATTGGAATAGCAAGCAGAAATTGCTGAGCCATTTTAAGTCTTCAAATGAAAAGAAATAAAATAAGAAGTCACCATTACACTCATGTTATCATTTTGCCAACTCTCCTGTAGGCTGCTGAAGGCCAGCATTAAACCACTGCCAAAGCATTTCAGTGAAGTTTAAAGTCTAAACTGCAGTAGCCATGCTGAACATTCATGTGGACATATTTAACTGAAGACTCTTTTTTTCCCCCCTTCAACTTTTAGTCCATTGAGATCTCCAGGTTCTGGCAGGCACTACAGATATATCCCATTAATTGTTCAGACCATGACATGTTGCAATAATAATAATTCTCTGTCTTCCCCCCCCAACATCCCTCCTGCTGTTTCAGTGAGTTCTTATGAAAAATGCACTAATCCTTTCTTCTCTCTTTTCTAATTGCTTTTAAAAATGTGAAGTGGTTTAATTTTAAGCATACATACAATAGAAAATACTATCTAGATGTCAAGGTGAAACCACAGCTCTCCAGAGAGGAATAATGGAGAAATGTCATATAAAACTGGAACAGAAGAGTCTGTCCTCTCTGGTAGCCCGAGCTCCATTTAACCTGTTGCCTCCAATGGCAGATGAGCAACTCGCCAGCCAAGAAACTGCACAGTTTCCTGGCACTTTTGGCATTTCTTGCCTATTTTCTCCAGCCTGGAATTGCTGACCACCACACACATCGAGAGGATCCATGGTGACTCTGTTGTGTTGGGAAGATGAACATGGAGTCACAGACAGGGCTTTTACTGCCTTAAACAAACAAAAAAGGAAATATAGCCCATAGAGTTATAGTGCCTTTGACCTGCCACTTGTTACATCTTCACTCTAACCACTCAAGACTTAACCCAGTGGGGTGTTAAGAGCTTTGAAGGATAGAGACTGATGGGTTCTCCAGACAGTCTCTCCTAACCCTCGGCTGCCCTAGAGGGTGTAAAAGGTCTCTCCTTATAACCTTACTGACCTCCAAATACAGACATGTTCTTTATGGCCTGCATTATGGAATCCTTTAACACAAAAACATATGAATGTTATTTTCCCTCAGTTCACAAGCCAAAATATAATTTGTTGGCTTGGACCTCAGGACTCAGGTTCCAGTTACTTCCATACAGGTTTCAAAGGGAAAAAATTCCTGCTCAAGAGCAGAATATACCAGAAAATTGCTAACTCTATTTGACATTAACATCACAATTATAGTTCATGCACTGTAGCTAGTCAATTCTCTCAGCTAAATTACTTCATCTTATTTACTAATCATCTGGAGTAGGATTCAGGATTTTATGATGATGGCAAAATGGAGCTACAAGTGCGTCATTAACTCTGCCTCCATTTCCACATGCTTTTGATGAAGCGTGCTCGAACATGGAGGAAAAAAATGAACTTGGCGACAGACTTGATTAAAGAAAACAAAACCTAGGCATTAAATTCCTAAATGACTACAGAAAAAAAAAAAACCAACAAAAAAGTGGATTTTAAACTAAACACTTTCAAGGTTCATAATGTTACCTTTTTGTGCATATGTTATTTTCTGTACTTCACAGAAAAGTTTGAATATTTTACATTAAGCACACATAGCGCAGAAAACAGCTAAGAAAGAAGCCCACACAAGGAAAGGGTGGTATTGCCTGCCTGAGTTGGAAAAGTTAAGGTTGTGCTGACGTGCATTTCTCTAAGATGGCCACCTCCCAGAATGTCTCACTGCTCCCTGTAAGCACCACCCATTGTCTTGCACACCTGGGTTCTCCCCACTGAGCACAAGCTCTGCCTTTTTAATTTCCCTGTGATACATCTCCAGAATCCTGCCTTTGTATTGCTCCCAATTCTAACTGTCAGGCTTTCACCCACTTTGAAAAAATATGAAGAAAATTAGTTAAGAATATCAATATAAATTTATGGAGGTGGCACTGCAATATCAAATCAAGAATATGGTATCAAGATGAAATACAGCAGTGTCAGGATAAATGTACCAAGCTGACAGCACAAAGTCAAAATGGAGCAGTGTCACTGCAAATCTACTGAAACCACTTCATCTGTCAAAACAAAATCATGTCATTAAACATTAAAGAATAGCTTAAATATACTGAAATGTGTAACTACTTGTTCAGATTACCAAATTCCACCCACACTACCTTCCCAGTAGGAAAAAAATACAAGTGTTTGGCAGATGTGGGCAAGTAAATACTGTGATGAGTTGTAATACTAGAAACCCTGTTAGACTGGAAGCAGAAAAGCCTGACAGTGCAAGGAAACTTCCAAGTGAGGACCAACAACCAGAGGTCAAAGAGTTAAAGTGATCACCAAGGAATGACCCCAGCAGAAGCAGGGACTATTCATATAGGAACAAGTTCAGCCATCAGCTCATTTTCAGCTCTTCACTTTCACACAACTGAGGCAGAGGAAAAGCTGGGAGAATCGGGCTTGTTCAGCCTGGAAAAGAGAAGCTTTAGGGTGACCTAACTGTGACCTTCCAGCACCTGAAGGGAGCCTGCAAGAAAGGTGAAGAGAGACTTTGGACAAGGGCCTGGAGTCACAGGACAAGGAGGAATGGCTTCAAACTGCCAGAGGACAGGGTTAGATGGGATATTAGGAAGAAATTCTTCCCTGTGAGGGGGCTGAGACCAGTTGCCCAGGGAAACTGTGGCTGCTCCTGGATCCCTGGCAGTGTCCAAGGCTAAGGTGGATGGGGCTTGGAGCAGCCTGGGATAGAGGAAAGTGTCCCTGCCATGGCAGAGGGTGAAACACAATGAGTTTTAAGGTCCCTTCCAACCCAGGCCATTCCATGGCTCTATATTTCCTGACCTGTTACAGCCCAGTCCCAAACTTGCCAAATCTTTCCTTCTTTTCCTGAACAGCATTACCCCTCATCTTCAGTAACTATGAAGCAGACACTGTGTAGCCCCCAACAAAATGTTTTAAGAAAGTGCTCAGAGCCGCAGACTTGCACTAATCCTACTCCTGGGAATAAGGCCATCATTAAACAAAATGTCAATCACTATTTTAAAGTTGTCTCTTGAACTCAGTACTGCTAATTTTAAATTGCACTTAGCTAAACACGCAGCTGTTTCTGGGAATTAATAGATTATTTGATGCCACAAGAGCAGATACAAAAAAACCACTTCTGAAGTAGTTTTCCTGGAGCTAACAGCTGTATCCATCAGCACATCTTCACATCTACAAAAGTGGAGATGAAATTATTGACATTAGGAGCATATGTGCAGAAACAAATGCATTAATCAAATTCTTTGAAAGGGATGATTTTGTGTCTGGGTGTCTTGGTTTCCAGTGAATTAGAAAAGAAGATAATGCAAACGTGAAAAATGCATTCTGTCTGCCCTTCCATAACTTTAGTATAGAAGGGAACTATGGATCAGTGGAAAACTGTAAATAAAATAATCACACTTAAGGAAAAGATTTCTTATTACTAAGGGATGAAAAATAGATAAACAAAATATCACACATGATTAAAGAATGCCTAACATTGGTGCTTATGCCAGTCTTCAGGAAACCAGTGCAAATACCCATGTATGTTTCTAGCCAGGAAGAGCTTGTACTGCAAAGCATTCTCCCATTTGTCATTTACCTGAAATACCTTTCTGGCAAACTAGATTTTATTTTCTACTAAAAAAACTAAGAAAAAGAAAATAACCCAAACAAGGAGGAAATAAAGTCAACCAGCTTTTCCCTGAGCAGCCCCACACACAGAAGTCACTGACTGCCACACTCCCTGAGATGTTGGCTGCTGTGTTAGAAGTAGGGACACCTCAATGAAGGCCACACAGCCACAAGCTGAGAGATGTGTGCTGCCTAGCTTTGCTGCAGAGCACACCAGTTAACCAAGCACAACCCTTAGCCCCTGTTTTCAGACTGTTTTAAGGTGTCCAGGATTCACACAAACACCTGCATTACTCAGCTGTCTCCAATGGAAGTGTTATTGATTTTGTTCTGGTCAATATTTAACTGGATCCCCAACCTGAGACCATGAACACATGACAGAAATTGCACTTATACCCTCACATAACCTTTCAGAGTAGTGAATGGTAATTTAAAAGTATGTATGAAGTGAATAAGGCTGTGCCATTCACAGTGAAGTGAAGTCTGCTGTGCCATTACTGAGGCAGGACAAACCAAGATTCTCCACAGCACTAGAGATTAGCACTCAGTCTACTTTTCCTCAAAATTTCAGAGATTTGAAGTAGAAGTGAAGTCTGATTTGGATTCCCTCTTTGGAGGGGTTGTTTCTCAAGCAGCATTGATACAAATCACGCTACATTTCTTTAATAAGGCAGCATTATTTTTTCCTCCCTCCACCCAAAAGGATCAAGTTAATAGAAAATTAATTAGCATATTCTAACAGGGAATAGTTAAAACCTGGTCAAGTAAGAAAAGGTGTACAAATGGAATATTTTGCATGCAAAAATCCATACTTCCTCTGCCAACTGAACCATGAACACAGAAGCAAACAAGAAGGTTCTTTTGAGGCTGGCTGTTCCTTTGATTATTTTGATGATGAAACATCACAGGGGATAATTTATTATGTGAATTCCTTCAGACAATAATTGATCAACTTCTACACAACACCAAAGGCAAGGTAACTTATATTATATAATATGGGGATTTTTCTTCTTCCTTTATAACCCTTTCTTCTCGAGTAACAATATTCACCTCTCACCCTACTTGCTACCTGATTTCAAGACCAACAGGAACCAGCAGGAGATCTTATTAAATAGAGACAAGGTTTTCACCACAAAAGCACAGAAAACACTTCCCTGATACAGAAATAGTAAAAGTTCATATACACAACCAGAAATCCTGTTTTCACATGCCCTTTCTGAAGGAGAGGAGAGCAGAGCCACAAGCTTGGCTCCAAACACATTCCTTTGCTTTGGCTGAAGTCAGGGTTATTATCCTGCCCATCCCTCCTATAATCCCAATTTAGCTCCCAGGGCATGCCATGTCCTCGGCCTGTTCACTGTGCTGAATCTCCAGACTCAAGGGAAGTCTCCTTACAATTACCCCTTTGAGCAGAGGATGATTAGACCTCAGTGACTCCTTAAGACACAGAGCCAGAAGCTTCCCCCAGCTGGTACCAATCCTCAAATCCTGAAATCTTTCCTGGGAGCAAAGCACAGTTTCTCCTACCATGGCCTGCATCTTCTAGGGCTGGATTTTGGTGCACAGCATTCCTGGTAGCTATTGTGAAGAATGGTAATAATAAGTTTTCAGAATTGTTGGCTCCCAAAGCTAAAACTGCCTGTAAATTTTAGTGTTGCACCAGATGCTAATACATACATTCACTTTATCTAAACCATCACTTATTAAATACTGTGCCTGGAAAGATTCTCTGTGTTTGCCAGTTCAGGGATACAGGATGTCATGCTAATCAAGCAGCTCTGACTCATGCAGAGTCTTTGCAGTGTGCCTTGATATGACACTGTGAAACAGCTATTTAATACCTTAAAGTTACATATTACTTAAATATTTCCCCTGTGGAACAAGCACAAAAGGAAAGAGGCTACTACTCAGACTCAGGAAGATATTTGTAATTAGGTTCTGCTTAAAGATGAATTAAAACTGGCTCAAGCTGCCATGTCTACGTTTTTATTTCTCTGTGTCAGGCTGTGGATGGCTCAGTTATACCAGTTACAACTGTATAAAGCCCCAGTTTGCAAGAGGCTTTGGAAACAAGTAAGGAAGAGCCCCCATCTTCAGGTTCTGAAAAGACACAAAAGACTTTGTGCAGAGAGAAGGAAGAGGCAGCAGTAAGATGAACATTGTGTGCATAATAAGCAATTCCCCCAGTGCTACCAATACAGCCACTGAGAAGAATTATGATGAGCTCTTCTACAATGCCAAGAGCTAAGCACTGAAAGAAAAGAAAATGCTTCTCCTTCAAAAAGGAATACTCATATTTGCTGAGGAAAAAAGTGTATTTTTTTTCATTCTATCCCAGCATCTCAAAATCTAAACACAGCATGGAAACAATATCAGTTCAGCAAAGTGCTGATGAAAGACAGGAAAAACCCTTCATGGATTTTCAGTTGTGTCTCCCTACCTTGCCCATTGGGTTCCCCAGTGCCTTGCTGAATCATTCTGGATTCAGTCTGCACTTGCACAGCAGCTCAGCTGGCCCTTAGTTCACAGTGAATTCCACAAACTTGGATTCCCTCTCAGAAAGAGTTCATCTAAAATCCTGCAATATTGACATCCTTCATGCATCATAATTTCACTTTTTTTCTTAACTCCACACTGCATGTTAATGGTGTCACCATGCAAATCATAACTACCACAACTCCACTTGAGAAACAGGGAAGAGCGTTGAATTTAAATTCCTGTACTGCGAATCATTCAAACAGTTTAACTCCAGATCCAACAGTGGTAGGCTCTCTTTTCCAGTGTTAAAGTAAAAGGTATGATTATGAAATTTAAAGAGAATTTTTCTAAGAGAATGGCCACTCTAAGATTTGTAACAGTTTGTACAATATTTGTTCATATGAACATCTCCATTGACCCAAGTCAAACTGTTGCTTCCCACATTTGTTTACCCATGTGCCCAGCCCAAATTCACATTTAGCTGACTTTGAATGCACGTGTTTGGACATAGCCTACCTCTTGAGGCAGAGGTGCTGTTGAAACAAGCCTGAGTTTCTGGATTACCACGTGTCCCTCAGAAAAAGGGACTGGCTAGAAGGAGGAAAGGAGCCTGCAGGGAGGGCCTCACCCATGCTAGACCTGCCCCAGTGGTGGAGAGTGCTGAAGGTCTCCCAGCCTGTGGAGATGGGCACTGGTGTGGCACCAAGGAGGGAGGAAAGAAAGAGGCTTGTGTGCTGTTGATAAACCAAATTGATAAACCAACTGCAAATTCACTAATTCCAAAGGATGCAGACAGCTAACTGAATAGATCACTCCACCAAAACTACAGTGCAAGAACTCTGTATTCATATTGTATGAATATGAATGCTGCCACCCACTCCCAAGGTGACACTGTGCCTCATCTGCCTCACTGCAATGGTTTGGGTTGGAAGGGACCTTAAAGACCATCCCATCCCACCCCCTGCCATGGGCAGGGACACCTTCCATTAGTCCAGGTTTCTCCAAGCCCTGTCCAAACTGGCCTTGGACATCAAGCATTATTTATTTAAATCCTGGGATTTCTCCTGAACAATTAATACAGGGGCAATAGAGGACTGGTCAGCCACAAGGTCTCCTGCATAGTTCACAAGCAAGTCAAAAATATCTTTAGGGAGGTTTATATCACAATAAGCCACCTGCTAAATAGCCCATACAACAAAATAACTGACTTCAGCTATTGATAACATGGCATTAAAAAGGCTTAAACTACAGCAGGTTTTTTTCACTTGTACTTGATACAAGAAAAACAATTAAATTACTCTACTCTTAATAAAGAACATCTGCACATTTTGTTATCATGACTGATAGGAGCCTTTCATTTTAAGTGTTACTGCTTCTCCTCTCATTAAGATCAAGTTCAGACTCTGCAGAACTGCCAACTCTGTAAAATGTTTTACGCAAGGGAGGAAACAAAACATGAGGGGCCAACTGTTCATGAGATAATGTCTTCACATTGTGCTTTAGCTGTCTACAATAATTAGAAGAGCTTTGATATGTATCTCACATTTGGGTGACTTGCTTTCAGTTCTGCAGTGCTGTGAACTACATAGATATGAAAAGTGCAAGTCAGTTATGATCATTCAAAAAAGTGTTAACTGCTGTAAAAAAAAAAGTAGCCTGTGGTTTATTTCCTCATATGAAGTGTTGGGGTGTTGATGTTTAAAATTACAGCCTGAAGTTATCAGAAGTCCAGCTGAAACCATTTTCTTGACTGGGAGATTTATCCTGGACTACATAGAAATTATTTTGGAATAAGTTTAATGACCCTAGGCTAACACACAGTTTAAAAACTGCAATGCAATACAGTGAGTTACCATCACATCAACCACATTATCTGTATTTAAATGCCTTCTTCAGCAAACCATACAAAGGTTCCTGAGAAATGGCTCAACTCCCTGCAAAAAGGCCAGGATTGCTCCCTCCTGGGTGTGCAAGAAGAGTGGAAGTTGGAATCACTATCAGTTGGGTTCCAGTGCTCACCTGAGCCCAAGCATGACTTATGAGAGGTCAGATATCCAGGAGCACTGGTGGGAAGCCATGCACTCCATGATCTGCCATGTCTGGTTATCACAGAGCAACTCTGGCCAAAATCTGACACAGCAACACAAAACACACAGTCTGACATAAGCTGCATCCCATTTATATTTATTCTCCACATTTCAACTGCACACACCACAGAAGACCACACTAAAACTGTCCATGCTCACAGGGGTTATCAGACACTCAGCAATTCAGCTGAAATGCCAATATTTGAGAGGCAGAGTTTAAACAATGGAAATATAAGATGGCTGGGTGAGACTTGGAGCAACCTGGTCTAATGGAAGGTGTCCCTGTCCTTGTTGAAACAAGGGGGTCTTTGAGGTCCCTTCCAACACAAACCAGTTTGTGATACCACACACTGGAAGTAGGTACAGTTTTGAAAGAAAGGAAATGACAAATACATTTTAAAGCCAACATGCTAGTGTTAAAGGAGGCTTCCTTATCTTATTCTTTGCTTTGAAAAAAATGGGACCCAAGTGATTAAAGCACAGTGGATCTGGAAGATGCTGCTCCAAAGAGTTCAGAGCTTTAGGCACTGAATTCTCTGTGTCTGCTAGAAACACTATATTCCACTGGAAGATAAGGTAATATCAATACAGAACTGAGACACCTTTCAAAGAGCATGCAAACGATCACAAAACTCATTAATAATCTTTTAAAGTCTTGTCAAAGTCTCTATATTTTAAGTGTTTAAAAAATGAGCAAGAACTTGGTTTTGCAATACCCCAGAAATCAATTAGCTTGTAAGGAGATTATGTCAATGATGAATATTGTTAAAATATTAAATTCAGCCTACAGATTATCTCTTACATAAAAATGGCCATAAAAAGGAACGCAAACACTGTGAGAAATGTACCAACATATACCAGACATTATTCTGGACACTGAAGCCTGCAAACCTGGACCTGAAAAAGTACATTGGCAGAGGCACAGTTATGTCAAAGTAAATTATGCCCTCAGAGTGAAGGCACTGAGAGGTCACAGGACTGACAGCATGTTGGCAGCAGGGACAGGAACAGCAACCAGAGCCATGAATCCTTGTTGTGAACATGAACCCCTGGAACACTATCACTTCACAAAACTGAATGAGAGCTTTTAAATTTTTTAACAATTTTACACTGAATGAGCAGAGTAATTGAAGCAGCAATCTACAAAAATTTAACATTCTGAATTTATGTTTTTAAGTTGTCCTTCTGCTCGCAACTAGCTGTTGCCACTCTCTGCTCTCCTTAGCTGTACTTTTCCAGCTTTTTTGCTTAACCAATAAGTAAAGCAGGAAGAGGCTGAAGAAATGCACAAACAGCAACATCCTAAGAACATCCAGGAGAACTTACAAATAAAGAGGCAGAGCTAGAAATAAACCATTGAAGGAAAACCTAAACCCCTTGTGCTGGCAGTAGAACAATGCCCAGACAGAGCTTCTACAAACATTTGTGAGTGTCAGCATCACACTTAGCTTGAAATACTCAGATTATTAATTCTCTTGTAAACTAAGTCGGTGTGTGCACACAGGGACAACCACATGGGCTTAATGACCTCAGCAAGCCTGGCTTACAGGCAAGCTCCAGGCCAGCACTGGTTTGGAGCTCTCACTGTCAGGTTTGCAAAGAGAACACATCTTCTTGCTTTACTACTTGCTTTAATGGAGCAATAGTACCACCAGGGTCTTATCAGGCTTCATAACACAAAGATTATTCCCTTATGTCTTGGGCTGGAAATGCAGGATGTGGCAGGGGGTGTGTGTTCTATCTCTCATCTGTCAGAGCTGGGGCAGTTCTCTTCTGTTCATGGGGCAGGTTTCTTTATCTCTCCCACAGCCAATCCTCCCTCCAGGAGATCTCTTCTGCTCATGGCCAGTGAGTGTCCCTGCATGGCTGAGAAAATTCCATCATCCATGGGGAGAGGCTCTGCCCAGGGGGAGGAGCCGAGCATTCCTTACTGGATATAATCTGACATTTGGGACACCACAGCAGCCTTTCCCCACTGCATTCCCAGAGGAGCAGCTTTCTTCCCACTGCATTCCCAGAGGAGCAGCTTCCTTCCCCCCTGCATTCCCAGAGGAGCCCAGGCCCATCTCCCCCAGCCCTGGAGCTCCAGAGGAAAACTCCCCCCTTGTGCAGGATCCCTGCTCCAGCAGAAGCACAGCTGGCACTGCAGGAGGGCTGAGCCACCCTGGGATGGGGCTGCTGCCACCTCCCTGACCCACATGCTGTTGGCTCCTGTTCCGACTCTGGCAGTGCTGTTCTGTATTACTGCATTTTTATTTTACTTTTAATTTTTCCTAACAAAGAACTGTTATTCCTAGTCCCACATCTTTGCCTGAGAGCCTCTTAATTTCAAAATTATAATAATTTGGAGGGAGGGAGTTTACATTTTCCATTTCAAGGGAGACTCCTGCCTTCCTTAGCAGACACCTGGCTTTTCAAACTGAGACACTACTAAATCAATGCTGTCATGACAATAGTATCCTTGTTGCACCACTAAAGAACACATTCATCCTCTCAAATCAGAGAAACACAACCCATGAACAAACCAATTATATATTAGATACTGCACACAGGCTAGATACCAACAGACACACTTTCACGAGCTGTTAAATAGGAAATAAAATGAAAATAAAAGAGTAACAGTATCTGAGACAGACTATGACACATACCATCAGATCCTTCCTGTTATTTTACAGCTTTAACCCATGTGAGCCCACGTTCTTGCTCTTGCAAACCTGTTCCACTCCTGTTCTGCTCTCTGCCCAAGCACAACCACCAAGCTCACCCTGTTCCTTAAGAGGCTCCTTTTTCCTCAGACAGGGCTTGGAGCAACATGGACGAGTGGACTCGGACTGTTCTGAGTATTCCAAGGCCCACAGTGCACCACAACAACAGTTGGTGAAAATACTGAATAAAGAGACATTCTCTTTGACCTATTAAAATGGGTAAGAAAACAGCAAAGCCCTCAGATACAATACAGATGCACAGCTGATGGACCCATGGTTTCAGCATAATTCAGGGCTTTCAGCACTTTCTCCCAGCCTTATGCTAGAATCAGCCACTGCTCTGTGGGAACACTGCAGCCCCATTTCTGCTTTTCCACCCCAACTCCTCCTTGTGTATAAACTGTGTTTGGTACAAGATCTGTACAAGAAACCAAGGACAGAGAATTCTTCTGTGTTAAAACAAATGAACTGCATTTGACCAGGCTAATTTTAGTTTCCATCAGCCTTCAGACCCAGTTCACAGCACAGCTGTATGGAACAAGTGTGAGAGCAGTGAACGGGCTGGAAAAAGGGACAGAGAAAGAAGTAAGGGGTTTGTTCCTTTTGGTAGCAACACTAGTTAATGCCTCCCTAAGGTGCCTCCATGGACTGGGATCCTTGCATTTTGCCCAAGGTTTTGGCTTGTTTGTATTTTATGTTTTTAACTGAAGTGACCTACCTTGGATTTTTGAAAGATCACTGGCTTATTTTTTTCTCCTCAAAGCTTTTTTTTTATGACACCCTGCCTTTGAACAATGAAATAGGCGTGCAAGAAGAGAGAAGGAAGAGGAAGAAAGGAAGGGAAGGAAGAAAGAAAGAAGGGAGGAAGGGAAGGCAGGCAGACAGAAAGGCAGGCAGACAGGCAAACAGAGACAGACAGAAAAACAGAAAGACGGACGGACAGAAAGATGGACAGAAAGACAGGTAGAAATATGGACGTACAGAATGACGCAGAGACAGACAGAAAGACAAGAAGACAGACGGACAAGAAGACAGATGGATGGAAAGATGGATGGACGGGAAGATGGATAGAAAGACAAAGACAGACAGACAAAGACAGAAAGGCAGAAAGACGGATGGACAGAA
>QUSF01000102.1:342590-381061 GCA_003676055.1 Chloebia gouldiae | reverse complement strand
GACAGAAGGACAGAAAGATGGAAAGACAGACGGATGGACAGACGGACGGACAGACGGACTGAATGACAGATGGAAAGATGGAAATACGGAATATACAGAAAGACAGAGGGACAGACGGAAAGACAGACGGACAGATGGATGGACAGACAGACAGATGGACGGACAGACAGACGGACGGATGGACAGACAGACAGATGGACAGGAGGACAGATGGATGGAAAGGCCGATGGATGGAAATATAGACGGACAGAAGGACAGAAAGATGGACAGAAAGACAGACAGACAGACGGACGGACAGATGGACTGAATGACAGATGGAAAGATGTAAATACGGACGTACAGAAAGACAGAGGGACGGACGGAAAGACAGACAGACAGATAGATGGACGGACAGACAGACAGAGGGACGGACGGAAAGACAGCAAGATGGACAGAAAGACGGACGAATGGACAGACAGACAGAAAGACAGATGGACGGGAAGACAGACGGACAGAAAGACGGACGAAAAGATTGAAAGACGGACAGATGGAACTATGGACTGAACTGTGGACAGAACGACGGACGGATAGACAGACAGGAAGACAGATGGACAGATGGAAAGAGCAACGGAATGAAGACAGACGCACAGATGGATGGACTGAAAGACGGACAGACAGAAAGACAGACAGAAAGACAAAGACAGACAGACAGAAGGAATGACGGACAGACTGACAGAAAGACAGATGGACAGAAAGACAGACGGACAGGAAGATAGACGGACAGGAGGACAGATGGACGGAAAGGCTGACGGACGGAAAGACAGACGGAAAGACAGATGGATGGAAAGACGGACAGACGGACGGACAGATGGACGGAAAGACAGACAGAAAGAAATACAGATGGAAAGGGATGGAAATGAGGACGGGCAGAAAGATGGACAGACGGAAAGCTGGACAGAAAGACGGACAGACAGACAGAAAGACAGAAAGATGGATGGACAGGAAGACAGACAGGAAGACGGACAGAATGACGGACGTGAAGATGGATAGACAGGAAGGAAGATGTACAGATGGAAGGACGGACGGAAAGACAGATGGAAAGACAGACGGATGGAAAGATGGACGGACGGAAAGACAGATGGACAGAAAGATGGACGGAAAGACAGGAAAGAAGAGACAACACTTTGTGAAACGAAGTGTTTCTTACAACAATGAGGTTGAGGCCATTGATTTCACCCCACCTGCTGTCTTTGAGGCAGTCACTTTTGCAGGGAGGAGAATTTGGACAGATAAGAAGCTTTCAGAAGGTTTCTTGCTACCCTAATAATTCTGAAATTTCCTCAAATGGAAAATTTGATGTACATGTTTCCTGGGACATAACAGAGATGCGCTTCAGATGTTGCCTTCCAGAACTAAAAATTAATAAAATTAATAAAAGCACTCAGAAAAGAGCTGTGATGTTGTCCCATCACAACAACATGGGTAAATAGATTATTGGTGTTCAATCTGAAAATTGCTTGCCTCCACACCTTTTGTACTATCTTTTAGCAGCAGAGTTTTTAGGGGGCTGGTGTCACAAGAAAACTTTTAAAGTTTCTTGGTTTTTTTTCAGCAGGGCATTTCATAAATAGAAAGCTACAAGGGGCACTTGGATTTGCAGATGTCCTGGCCTCACCCACCACCACCAAAGGATCATCTCTGGGCCAGCAATAACTCACCTGAGAGGTGCACATGACTTTTTCCTGCTAAAAAGTATATTCTGTACAGTCAGCACTATGCTGCTAAATTCTTACAAGTAAATGAACTGCAAATAAATGTCTTTGCAATCCTTCCAGTTGAAGTGTGTACCAAGCCAAGTTACAGTATTAAAATGTATGTTAAATTCATCACTACAGAGAAAGAAATAAAACACTTTCTATTCTTAAGTGTGATCCTGAAGAAAGCTGCTGCTTGGAAAGCAACTTTTCTGTAAATCAACCTGTCAAAATTCAGAACTGAAGTGAGTTTATTTTTTTCAGATAATAGTTCTGTACCAAGACACGCCATATTTCCCTTCCAGTATAAAGATATTTCCTTCAATAGTCTGTGCAAGCAAGATACCAGGAATTATGGAGCACAGTAAAACTGATTGATAAACTCTTACCTTATGTGTGGTTTGGACTTAGATGGCTCAGGGCAAAGAAGTTAGACCAAAAGTGAAAACAAACCCCATGATTTCTACCACAGGATGCTTTTAGCAGATACAGATTGAACTCAGCCAAGTGCTTACATGTGGTCAGCAAAAATACCAAGTTACCTAGAAACACCCCTGCATGCTGGCCTCAGCCTGCCAGGAGCATGCCACTCTCCTCTCTCCACGTGTAAAGGCCCAGAGCAGGGAGCTGAAGAACCAGCACCCCTCCAGTGCAGCAGGCTTGGCTCTCATTTCACTTTTGCTCAAGCACATTTTCCTTCTCTGCAGGAGAATAGCAGGTAATTGCTGTCTACACAATAATTAACAAACCCACTCTCTTTCCTGTTCTTTGTCAGTATAGAAAAACACCCAGTAGCAGCCCAAAGGAGCTACAACTCCTGGAACAGCCACAGCAGGTGACACTTTAGTTGGTGGTGGCACTAAGGAGGATGAAAAGCTCTGTGCAGGCACAGGAGGCCCTGACAGGCTGGATTATCCCTCTCCTTACCACACCTTTCTCACCCCAGCCTAACCCAGTGGGTTCTTTGAATGGATCTGTTTGGAGATCCTTCCCTCCATCCCAGCCCTGGCAGCAATGGGGGTTGCACAAAATCTGTTCCTAGTCACTTATTAAGCTCTGTTCCCTGAGCCCTGTCTCACTTCAGAATTCTTCTCCTAGCAACCAACACCACCACAAGGATTTTACCTGCACCCCTTTTGGAGCTCTCACGAATTTCTGTTTTATATTTCAGTTAAACAACTGCCCTCTCACACCCTTCCTCTATAGCTGTTTAATGGATATAAAAGATAACATGACAGATTCCAAAATTTCTGGCTGTGTGATGTCTCATCATCATGGAGCTACAGCTCCTGATAAATATATTTTTTTCCCTTGGAGATTTTAAATTATAATAATATTTGGCACTTACATACTACTGTACATCACGAAAGCACTGTCCAAACATGGCACCTAATTAGTCTTTCCAATTTCTCCATGAAAAAAAATCTACAAGGAATTAAGATTATCAATAATTATTACCCTATTTATTTGTTAAATCCTGATGGCCTACTTGGTTTTGAGCATGAAGACAAAGATCTCTGCCTTAAGGCAGAAAAATATTTCTTCACAATCTGAACTGTGAAGAACTTGTTGAAGAACTGCCAAAGGCACGCATTATGCTGACAGCAGAATTCAGTCCCCCCCCAAACTCAGATGAAATCAAAAACCAAAGTCAATTTTCTGATGGAAAAAATCAAGTCATTTCCACGCCAAACGAAAAAAAATGTAACCCCCAAACCTGAAAGTTTGTAGTGGAAACAAGAAAAGCAGCACCACTGGGTGCTTTATTTCACATACATAATGACATACAGCCATTCAGGAAACAGACTAAATGCATAAATTCAAATTTAAAAGTTAAAAAAAAAATCAGATCCAAGTAACAAAGAAGCAAAACCTTATGCAAGGTCCTGAACAATCAGGCATTAAAATAGCCAAGGCTCTCTGATAGTTGTATTTACAAATTTGGTGATTGTTTTTATTGTATTTTTCTAACAAATGCTGATGCACCATAGAGGGTGTTTTATTAGTACTATCACAGGACCTTCTCCTGGGCTCAGATGAGAAACAACTACTGCACCTCTCAGCAACCATTAATGCAGCTGCTGCATGCTCACTAAATTAGACACCCCACTTTCAGGAATCCATTCAAAGCCAGGTAAAAAATTCTCAAACTTGCAGGCATCAAGTGAGACATTTATGTGTCAGTTAAAAATTCATACTCTCTATTTTGTTTGCTAAACCTTATAAATTAAACAGATCTGTGCTGTTCACATAAGCAGCATGAAGTGTCAGACCTCCCCTCTGTATAAGGATTGTAACACCAGAGGAAAATGAATGGGCTATCCCTCCTGGAAAAGCCAATATTCCAGCCTCAGGTGGGAACAGGGCTGGAGGAGAAATATCATTTACAGGCAAATGAGATGCAGAGCTGCACTTCAGGGTGGAATTCTCCCACTCTAGGAAGTCAGTGAATGATCTCTTTGGGGCACATCCCTGCAGCTATTCAGCTGAACATTTCAGAACAGATTCCCAGAGCTTAACATAAACAAAATTTCCAGAAGTCCTAACAAAAAAAAACCACAAAAAAAACCCACAAAAAAACACCAAACAAACAAAAAATTCCAGATTTATTACTGTTTTGTTATTGTCTCACTTCTGCTGATATTTACATCTTAGTGATTTCAAGTGAAAGCTAACCTGAAGACACAAAGTCATCTGAATGGCACACAGTTCAGTATCCCACATCCTTCCTGGGAGGATCTGCCAGTGACAACAAAATAGGATATTGATTTATGAATTGCAGCCCGTGCTGCTCTAATACCTATCCCTATCACTGGGACAAATGCATTCCAACATATCACTTTAATATCTAGTGTGAACACGGCCTTGGGAGAGTAAGAAAATTGAGAAAAGATGATGTGTACTAAGGGGGTCAAGCAGGACCACAGTAAACACCAGAAGTGTGTATTTCAGTCACTGTCCCTGGAGGGCTTTAAAGGTGGCACTCAGTGGTTTAATGCTGGGCTTAGCAGCATTGGGTTAACAGTTGGACTTGATCTTATGGGTCTTTTCCAACCCAAATGATTCTACAACTCAATGATTCTGTATTTCTTGAAAATAAAAAAAAACCTGAATCATCAGAAAAAACTGCAAAATAATGGAAACTTCCAAATGAAATACAGTCGCCTCCTAGAGCGCACAGTCCTAAGGCACACAGATTTTAGCTAAAGCCAAATTTCCCAACAGCTATCATCATTCACCATCTCTTGCAAACACTTTTGTAAATTTTTCTCCTATGTTAAAAATGTTGGGAGATGTAACAGATTGAAATAGCTTAAGCTAGTCTTTAAAAACTGATTATTAAATATTTCTTAATGAAATCACTGAACTTTTAAATTTGTTCTGCTCTGTCTCTTCTAAAACACAAACAGAAAACAAAACAGCACCATCTAAAATACCCAGTTAGCTTAAAACAGCAATTGTCACTTTCCCTTATATGACAGATTCACTTATGCAAAAACAACTGATGTGTTCTCAAAGGAAAATAGCACTTCAGAAAATAGGAATACCCTTGTACACAGAAAGTAATTTGAGCTAAGCATGGGCAACTCTTGTGAAGAAAATGGTAAGTGTTTAATAAATATTCCTTTCAGATTAATTGTTTCCTACTTTTCATTTTGTAGCTTGAATAGGGTGATTCACTACAAAAAAAATTTAATTTAAACATTACTACTGGATTAATTCAAAAGAACCAACCCTAGAATTACTTGTGAAGAGAGGTAATACAAAAGTTCAAGGGATACCAATTCTTTTGTTGTGTGTGAATCACCAAGCTGAGCTAAACTGAAAATACTACTTCAAGTAGTTTGACTTTGATCTCAGTTAAACCAGCTTGGGCTCAGACATGGAATTTCATTGAGAAAAAACTTCCACTTGCAATACCAAGTTCAATGGGCCTCTGGGACGTAGGGGGTTGATCCCATTATGTTCTTATGAGGTCTGCAGAGCGGGTTTTGCAGACACTATTTTAATTACTGACACTTGGAAGCCATAGAGAATTTCCTATGGAAGCCAACAAAGAAGGAAAATTCCCCTCTTCTCATAGCCTACGAAAGGGATTGTAGGAGACAAAGAGGCCTCCTCTCCACAGGAGAGATTTATAAGAAATTAAACCAGAGAATTGGCCTAGCTTCAGCTTTATCACTCGATCAGTGACCTTCCAAAGGACAGAGCAGGGAGGGTGGGCTGGCAGTTCTCTTTCCTGCTCCTGCCATTCCCTTTCCCACACTACTTGGCTGCAGTTCCACAGTGCCAGTGCAACGTCTTGCCAGCCATAAGGAACTTCAGCAGCTTAGCAGCTTTTATCAGGAGACAGATATCCTTCCTCTCTTAATCCACAGTGGTGCTTAAACTGTATCCCAAGATGATGCCATGGGCATCACTCCACAGAAAGGGTAAAATGAAAGAATTTTGTCTTCAGAAAAGGGTACTAAGACCACCCCTCTATTGCAGATTGCAGAGAAAAGCCAGTGTTTTCCATGCCATGGAGCATATCAACCTTCCAGTTTTGGGTGCAAGGCAGCAGCAGAAGCAATTCTCACCCTCCTTATCACCCCTTCTGCTCCCTACAACCTAACACAGCACTGCCTGGCAGGTGTCTGGAGTTCTTTATTGTGTTTTTAATCCAGGCCACCACAACAGACCTCAATTTAAAAGCCTTCTTAAGTCTCATAATACCCTGTCTGATAACTGAACAGGAAACCTCAGCCACCACAGACTAAGCCAGCACTGAAAACAAGTGTTTGATACTGAAGTGGGCCAGAGACCTCTCTCTTCCACTTAGTAACTCTCCCCTGCAACTACACATTGTAGAAAAGTAACTGATACTTCAAACTTGGGCATTTTCTGCACCGCAGCTTTTAGCATCACTAATGCCTCCTCCCTCTCACCATGGTGCAGGGAATGACAGAAGGGTGGAGAGGTTTGGGATTTGAGAAGGGAAAAAGTGGAGGTGGCATCACAAAGCCCTTGGGATGTTTGTGACCCTTGTAGGGTCATGTCCTCGTTGACACCCAGCTCCATAGAAAAACCTCATGTCAGCTGGACAAACACTCCTCTTCAAAAGGATCCATTTTCCTTGAGATTTCCTCAAGATATGACTCAGGCAGGTGCACTCAGGTGTGGAAACCAGACCTTCTGCTGGAAGGGTTAACTCTGCATTCAGCAGAAGTGAGTTGATTTACATCATCTTCAAACCTACAGTCTCAGTTAAGGGCTGTTTTTCCTCTTTGTTACAAAAAATAAAAACCAGAGAGAAACAGAAAATCAGATCCTGCTTCTTAAAATTCAGTATGCAATATATCTACTTGGACACAGACTCAGGCTTTTATTTCCCCAAACAATAATAGTTTAAAACATCCCAGCTACACCAAGCAGATACATTGGCATATGCGGTTCATAACTTGCAGTTCTTCCTCAATATCTTCTTTTGGTATTGCTTGTTTCTCCTAACTCATTATTTCAGATCTAAAATAATGTTGGAAACCCTTCTGAACACAGCAAGCACCCTTTGCTGCATCTGTAGAGCACAAGATATTTTAAACAATAATAACACTTTTGTTAAACACAAATAAATCCTCAGTTCAGAAGAGGAGGCAAATCAATTGATTGAGGAGGCAGAGTCATCTAGGTCTAAAAGGATTTTAATTGGATTTCTTTAGTCCTACCATTTCCAGCATACAGACTATGTAGACTACACAGAAACATTTGGACTTAAGGCTGGTGTGGACAGATGGCTCTGGGAATCTAAAATGCAGGCTGGCACCTCAGCTTTATTCCAGGGAGGCAGTTCTGTGCAGAAAATGTTTTTTTTTTCAAGGCAGTTCTGAGAAGGGAAGCAAAGGGTATTTCTGGTGCTGCTGTACTTGGAACCACTACCACATTCAAAGAAATAACAAAGGACATGGTATTCCCATTTCCTGTGCAGCAGCCTACCTCTCCTAGACATTTTCCATGCATTAATACATGCCCTTGGGAGTGTGGATACAGGCACATAAAAATGTAACTCCTATGACATTAAGAAATAAACTGAAAAATGCTCCCAGCTTTTCTTTAGTGCATAAGACACATTACTTGAGGGTATATATGGGAGACAGAGCTAAGAAAATAGCTCATTCATTATTTAAATTGAGGAATGGACTCAGAGAGGTTTTATTAATGTTCAAAGAAGTGAAAAGCCAGAATCTTCTTATGCAGACTATATCTGTCTAAATCCTGTTTACAGCATAGACATTTGACAACACTTTTGAAGTTCTAAATTATTTCCATAGTGTAGAAGTACTTTGGGTAATTCTTTTTCCCTCTTATGTATTAAAAACAATCATGAAAATATCCTTCCAAGGTCACTTTACCCAATTCCTCATATAAGATAAAATGACAAGTCCATTAATCATTGCAACAGTGAAGCATTGTAAAGTATATCTTGAGTTCAGTACCACAACTTGCAGTGAATCATCTTCAATCAATTAACAGATTACCTTAATTCAACAAAATCCAATACCTGCATTTTCCTGATTAATACCTTTTATACATCTAGAGTTCTGGTAATTATATATAGAAATTAAAGATGGATTGTACATTTGTGGATACAGAATGTGAGGGCCTCTGAGACTGGCAGAACTCTCCCTTAAAGAGAGAATTGTCATGGCCTGAGCTGTGCATATTATTAAAATTAGGGTTCCTGACTCACCCAGATTCATTGTGGCCTAAATGCTGTCAGAATAAAAGGTTTGGCATCAACATTTCTAAAATACACACATGTTGGGGCATATATTAGCATGTCCTCACATGTTTCTGTCTGGGACTGGGCACTCCAGTGCAAATGTCCTTGCATTTCTGCTGACCTGCCCAGCAGTCCAATGGGATTAGTTTAGAGGCACCAATTTTAACAGAAACAGATAAAATTCAACCCAATGGGCAGCTGCCTCCACCAGCTCAGGACAGATGATGGGTTCTGCCAAACAAACTGAGCACTCATAAGCATCTTGGGGTGAGAAGGAGCTGGAGTGAGTGCTGCCCTTTAGAGCCAGCTGTATGCCAAACCCTTCCAAGTGCTGAGGCTGAACCTGACTGCGGCTGTAAATTCCCCAAGGAAATGCTGATTAGCCCAGACTGGAGATGGCATGATGAGAGCTGAAAGCATTCAAGTGTTCAGGGCAGGAGAGCCAGAAGCAAGATGAACACATGGAAATGGAAACTCCAGGCAGCAGGAGAAGAGAGGGAGCTGGCAGAGAGCAGCAGGGCAGCACCCAGAGCTGCCAGTGCCAGAGGATGGAGACATGCACAGATGAGCCTTTGTACTCCAGCAACAGAGCCCCGACTCCAATCGAGAGGACTTCCTTCAGTGGACTGCGATTAAATCCCACTACAGTGAAATTCAGGAAAACTCAGCAGCTCTCAGAGAATGATGCAGCAGACTGGAAATTTCTAGTTCTGCCTGACACTGACCCTTTCAATCCTGGGCAGCAGCAGGAGCTGGGACACTGGGAAAACACAGCTATGGTGGCAGCGGTAAGTGCCAAGGCTGCGGCCAGTTTTGAGCTTGATTGTACAGTCAGGGACTTTGCTTTGGCAGTTTAGAGCCCAGAACAGCTGCAGTGTAAAGGATTCACAGCAGGCTGCCCAAGAAAATGGGCACAAATCAAACACTTATCCTGATTCAAATTCACACTGTTGGTATTCAAACCACCCTCTTCCACACAGGCTTCCTTCAGTGTGCCCAATCCATCAATCCCTGGAGGCAAGCAGACATATTTCTGGTTCTCTCTGACTTGTAGCCATACACTTAACTGGTGAAAGCATGGTTATTTGGAACTACACACCAAAATACACAAAAATTGCTACAGAGTAAACACATGGAGGGCTAAACACACCGGGGGAAACCCCAGCCTGTGCACCTCAGCTATTTCACTGCAAAATACCTTCAGTGTTACCAAGATTCAGACAGAAGCCAGCTTCCAGATAACGTTAACATGGACAGCAGTTTAAATTTACTAGAAAAAAATGTAGAGATTCAGAAAACAAACTTCAGTGAAACTTTGAAGTTAACAAGAAGGACAAAACCAAGGTTATAGAGTGAATTACAGAAACTATTTTATTTTCTTCACTCTCATGCATGGAAGTGTTTTTCTTGGGCAAGTAACTGACTTCCAAGTAAACACAGTCTACCAAAATAAACAGAATTTTTCTAATTGATTAGACTTTCAGATTTTCCAAATTTTCCTACCCCAACAAAAATCACATTAACAAGGCAATGTACTATCAAAAGAGCCATATCAATATTAACAGCATGAAAATGAAAAGGAAATTTAACATTCTAAACTCTTAGAATTATCTAATCGGTAAGTCAAATTCTATTATCCTGCTTTAATGAAGATATTATATACTCATTTTTCTTGGATGCTCACAATCCTAATTACTGCATGCGTGGGTGAGTCCTGGAATTATTTTTAATACATGTTAGTATATATATTGGTTCTCCACAGGCAATAGCATATTAATAAAAAAGCCACCTCCCATCAACAAAAAAGAATAGTAGAGACAGAAGTTATTGCAACAAAACAAAGCAACTCTGAAGAAAGAATTCAACAGAACTTAAGTCTAATTCTTTTTTCTAAGCCTCTTGGACTATTGCTGTCAAAGACCTTTTCTAATTTAGCTACCAAAGTGTTTAAACTCCACTTTTGGCAAATGTTACTCTTTTGATAGGCTCAACTCTTTTGAGCCACTCCTTATGCTTGGAAATACATCATTTTTTTCAGTTTCTAAGGAGCTTTATATACTTACAAACCAAGACAACTGCAAGGCAGTTAGTAAAATATGACATCAGTTTCTTTAACACCTGCAAAGCAGCTCTGACAGGATCTTACAGGATCACTTCATGCCTTGAAGTCTTCCGTTGAAACAGTTGCCAAGAGCAGTAGGTGATTAAAGAGCCATTATTCCCATTATTACTATTTAAAGGAAAGCCAGCAGGAATTACAGCAGTAACCCCCCCAGCAGTGTATATATAACAGACTGCTATCATTACATACAGACGATGTGGCAGTAAATCAATTGTATATTGAGCGGCATACAGAATATACATTTACACACATATGGAAGCACAGAGGTGTAAACAGTGCCAGCAGAAGTCTCCCAGCTCAGTCCCAGATGAGGAATTCTGCTGGCTTTAAAGGCACAGGAGCAGCAGGCCTGATCAACCTCATACCAGAGCTCAAAGGGGATGCAAGAAAAAAAAAAAAAACAAAACACAAAACAAGTGCCATTTCCTTCCCATGTTCCCTCTGGTTTCCAAAGGAACTCTCCACACAAATCTGAGAGGGGATGTTTTCTCAAAGGCAGCCAGGAATGTGGATTGTCAGGTATGCAGACAGGCTCACAGATCAAATCCATCAAATGTTTCAGCCCCAGTGACATCTGCATAGTTCTTCCACCTCTTCTTCCCCTAGTTGTGTCAGCTCACTCAGTGTGTGCTGAGCTGGGCATTCCAGGGCCTTGCTGGTCTCCAAAAGCTCTCTCCAAAACCAGATTTAACACTTATCCATCACATTTTAACATTCTCTAGAACTTCTGCAAGGAGCTCAGATATTTAACTCTCTGGATCCCAATTTTAAAGTCATGAAATACAGCTTAGGCTTAGTTTATTCTCACATTGAAGCAAAAGCAACCTGTGTTAAAGAAACTTAACTGTTCAAACACAGAAAGACTTAGAGAATAAACAACTTTGACTTTAAATATTGCATTTGTACAACATCTCATGTGGGACACAGGAACTCTGGAACACATTCAATGTCTCCAGTCCGCAGGAAGCCACCAAGCTGATCAAAGGGATGGAGCACCTCTCCTGGTGAGAGAACTGGGACTGTTCTGACTGGGGCAGAAAAGGTTTTGGGATTAACTAATTGGGGCCTCCCAGAACCTAAAAGGAGCCCACAGGAAAAATGGAGAGAGACTATTTACAAAGGCCTGGAGTGACAGGACAAAGGGTAATAGTGGGAACAAATTCTTCCCTGTGGGAATGCTGAGGTCCTGGCACAGGTTGCCAGAGCAGCTGTGGCTGCCCCTGGATCCCTGGAAGTGTCCAAGGCCAGGTTAGACAGGGCTTGGATCAGCCTGGGACAGTGGAAGATGTTCCTGTGAGCTTTAAGGTCCCTTCTAACCCAAACCATTCCAGGACTCTATATGCTTGTAATTATATAACAAGTAGATAATAAGACAAAAGTTATTTTTAAAAGCCTGTAAGTCAAGCATATTTTTTTATATGAACAGCATATCTAGTTGAGACATATAGAAACAAGAAATAAATCTCTAAATCTCCCTGCTCCTCAGTTTCCAAATAAACTGTACCCCACAATTTCCAATATATGTTTGTGAGTTAGAACTCTTAACATCAGCCCCCACTAAACTTCTCTGGTACCACACTACAAGAGCCTTGCAATTTCAGGAACTGTTTTGTTAGATGCAGATTAGTTTACATGTGGGTAATTTATCATTTAATTACTCAGTAATAATTGGAAAAAGATCAAATGATTTCTCCCTTTATAGATCAGATAATTAATGGTTATTTCTATGGTAATTTGTCAAGGCACAGCTGGAAGAATTAGACAACTATTCAGCTAAAGTGCACATAATCATTTTAGCATTAACATAATCTGAGTGATACAAGTATTTCTGCAATTAGACACAGCTCCAAGAGCTCTCACCCCTCATCTACAAGAGCCTAAGTGAGTACACAGTTTTTAAGCTGTCCCAGTGGGCACCTGCAGGGAGGGGAGGAGTTAGCAGTTTAGCAAAATAGGAAATAAGTAAAACTAATCCTGTAACAGTGATACATGATTGCATTTGTAAATTGAAACTGCAGTTCTGCAGGAAGGGAAGAAGTCCAGATTGCAGAACTGGTGAGCTATGGGGGCTCAAGTGCACCTCAGGCTCCAACATGGGATCAGTAGATCCTGCCCAGTGGGAAGGTTTTCCTTCTACCACATACAAGTCTTGATAAGAAAGCTTTCTGACTATTCATGTTTGTGACAAATGTATTTGGCAGAAAGATAAATTCTATGAGTACTTCCCTTGGTTCATTTTATCTTCAAATTGTTCTTTGTTTTTAACTGCACTGTCTACTTAGCAGAAAATTTTAAATGAGAGGTGCATTTGTTTTCTCTGCTGTGCCAAAACCAAATATTTTCAGACAAGAAGTTACCTTCAAGTTAATTAAAAAAAAAAAAAAAAAAAAAAAAAAAAAGAGAGAGACAGACAACACCCAAATTGAGAAAAGTATAAATACAAACTGAATACAGAATTCCAACCTGGTCACATATACACAGTCAAGTCAGCTCAGTTCTGCCCAGGCCACAAACACACAGGTCAAAAACCATAAAAACCATACTGTCACACTTCTCCATACATCCATGCATAATATATGGCTTTTATAGTCATAGGTTCAATTAATTTTGAAACTACTTTCTAGAAAGCTGAAGATTATTCTTCATGTTTCTTATGGAACAAGATTCATAGTATTCCACCAAGAACAGAGAATGGCTGCATATTCAAATTCAGCTTTACAGGAGTGAGCTTACAGCACCAAATCTGGGACTTTGCACTTACAGAGGATTCAGTAAAGCCCGGCAAAAGTCAGCCTTTGGACTCTTAAGTTTGTCCTGGACTGCAGATGCATTCAAACTCTACCTAAATACAATATTTACAACTTTTTACTACTGTAAGCAGTGAGATGCAGAATTCACAAGGAATATCATCATCTGTGAACTGCACTTCAGTAATCAACTTCCACCTTTCTTGCATTATTATCAGTCAGTTCTCTTTATTGAAAAGCATGCAATAGATATGATTTAGAGTTTGTGTGTAAACCAGACAATGTACAAGAAAAAGCTGAGTAAAACAATATGTTGCCCTTCTACTTTTACAGAGACACACATAAATGGCTGTAATTTGTGTGATCAATTTGATCTTCAAAATGAGCAACCTGTTTTTAAAAAGGGAAGGATTATAATAATTTAATTTCTTCTGCATGGACAGGAATTCATATTGGCACGATATTGGTACAAACTGGGCATCAATATCTTAAATCTTCATAGGCTCCTATACTAGTGTCCATTTATAATAATTTATAATCATAATTCTAAATAACACTAATAATAATTCTAAATAATTCTAATAATTTAGAATACAGCAGACAACTTGCACTTTTAAAAGGCATAATAAAAAAACCTGTCACGCAAACAATACCAAGTTAAAAAACAAAGCCACTAACATTATGCAATTCCTTAGTTCCTTCACAAGTAAAGGCATTTTCTCAAAACAAGAATGATCATTATACAGCTCTTCCACACCCATTTGCAGCAGAACTACACAGGAAAGACCTCCTGAGTGCCAAATGCCAGTTGCTGGATTTGTGGGAATCCAAGGACCACTTGGACACCAGATCTGTCAGGAACAGACACAACCCTGAGATCCCCATCCCATTTTCATTTCACTGGGATTAGAGGCATTCAGCCCCATTCCCAGACTCTTATCTGAGCACAATTAAATACACACTGAAAGACTTTATGAAACAACTGCAGGATGTGCTTGAATGCCACACTACATAAAAAACTTAAACCAGACCTGCTAGTCAGAGAAATTTCAAAGGACCTGGATGAGGGAAGACAGATGTGGGTTGTACATATAATTCAACTAATAAATGGAAACTATCACCCTAAGAATAATTTTTCCTTCTTTCCTGGAGCCCCAACTCTATAAATTGTCATTCAGAGTAGAGTGAGGCTGATGAAGAAAAACCAGACTGAGGAAATGTGCCACAGAATCACAGACCACTGGAGGCTGCACAGGAACTACTGGAGGTCACCAACCTCTCCTGCTCAGCTGCCCAGGACCATCTCCAGATGGCTTTTGAAAAACCCCTAAGGATGGCAACTACACAGTCTCTGTGGGCAACCAAGCACTGGTCACACTCACAATTAAAAAAAATATTTCCTTAGGTGTTTATCCCTTGCCCTGGGTTAGCCTGTTGAACAACCCCAGAAAACAGGATCAATGGAAGGTAAACAGAGGACAAGTAGGATGTTCCTCTGTCACCAGCAGAGCTACTAAATTGCTTCTTATCCTCTGTGAAAATTAAGCCTGGAAATGGATCAGATGAGAGAGGAAAGTATCACTTATGTATCTCTAAAATCTCTTAAAATGTATATAAAATACCAGGTAAAGAAATCTGAAAAAGAACCCAAATTGAACAGGGTAGAAAGGAAAAAAAAATGGGTAGTTAAAGTCACAAAAGGAGACTAACTTATTTAGCTAGATAAACCAAATGAAAGAGATATGAATGCTTACAGTGTCATGTGGATTAAATTATAAAATCAAGACAACACTGCAAAAACAACCATAGCTACATCTCATGATTAAACCTGAAATCTGAAAGACTAACAAATAATGGGCATGAAAGGTTTTACAAATTAGACTTAAAATTGAAGAGACAAACCCCTGTTTTTTGAAGGAAATGAATCGCTCAGATGCAACAGGGAAGTACCAAACTCTGTGGATCTCTGTGCTGATACAGAGCCCAACATGAACACCTCTCCTGCATTCCTGAGCCTGGCAGCACACTCTGCTAGAAAACAAGTGTAAGGTTGGGTAAAATTACCAACAGAGCTAACTCACACATCTTTGCAAAAGACACTTTCCAGGGACTGCTATAAACTTGCAGGATATAATATAAGAGTTCCTGCTATCTATTGAAGCAGATGTTTGTTCTCTGTAGACAAAGATCTGAGTAATCTGTTCATGACCTCAACAGTTTGCAGAGGTTTTCTCCCCCCACTCTGTCTTTTCTTTTGCTTTTCTTGCTTTCTCTCCCTCTACTGTTCCTCACCATAAAACAGCATTTTGAATGTGATTACCATTCCACAGCAAGGCTGCTCACTCAATGTTTCACTTAGGAGCTTCAGGCATTCAGTCCTGGATGCCTGAAACCCCAAAGAGAAACACTCAGTGAGATCCACTGCTCTTTCTCTCCTTGCTGAATAATGTGCTCTCTGTGCGCTCGGGGCAGGTGAGATCAGATACTCCTTCCACAGAACTCAGCATCCAATTACCAGAAAGAACAAGGACTGGAGCCCAGGCTTCTCTCCAACATATTAATCTCTCGAGATAACAGCAGCTGTAGGAAAAGCAGCAAGGGAAAACGTGTGGCTCTGAAGCAGCTTCCATTCACACGGGAGAGAGCTGGAATTTCTTTGAGGTCGTGAACTTCAAGGCTCAGTGTATCTTTCCTAAATGGGTGTATTCTGCAGTAGAACTGCAGACCTGAGGTACTGCAAAGCATGCTAAGTTCTTTGGGGAACAGAGCTACAAAACAATGAAACTTCTCCACTAGCAAGGCAGGCCTGGATATTGATGGCATGTTTGGTGAAGCCATCAGATTTAGGAGATGGGAGCACGAACATAGAATCGTGAAGGTCCACCAACATCATCTCCTAAAAAAAGCTCAACTAGTAGACATAGAAGTAACTCCATAGCATTCCTGCACATTTCCTAGAGAAAAAAAAAATACACAACTGACACCAAGTCCAAGTTAATTTTATCTATTATCACTGAATATAAATAAATTTATTTCTTTTGTAAGCCAAGCCTCCAGCAATTGCTGAGCAATACTAGAGAGCTTACTCTTACAAGTGTGTACCTAAGTAATTCTTTAGACAATATTTAAGCATTATATGACACACAGTTAATGAGATTAGTTTTCTACTGAAAACTCATCAAATTTTATTTAGCTTGAAAATCTCCCTTTTTTTTAATAAAAGAAGGAGCCAACAAATCAAGAAACTTAGCACTCACTTGCAAATCTTTTGTGGTTCATTTCACTGTAAAAGGAGACTGAATTCCTAGTGTTTAGATACCAGCATCACATTAATTTTGTGGGGGTCAGAGATTCGTACCAAACTTCCACAAATCCTCCAAACACTTTATCAACACAAGGCAGGCCCCCAGAAGAACTCTCTCATCAAGCACACTGGTGAGATAATGGACCTGCACTGACTGGTCAAGCAGAACTGATGCATCTTGAGAGCCATATTTAATCCTGGCTCTACCACAGTTAGACATTCAACAGCTCAAATGGCTCCTGGCTGAGGCTGAAGTTTTGCACTGCTGGCTTTCACCTCCTTGCCTCATCCTTCAGATGAAATATGAAGTCCTGACACGTGAGAATATTGAGAAAACCTGACTCCAGCCTGGCTGAGACAAGTCAGGTTCAACACATCAGTATGTGGATTTGCCTGCTGAAACAGAACTGGAATACTTTTGGAAGGTAAAAGTGGGTCTGTCACAGAATTTACGGATGATGTGATAATCCAATCAGCACAAAATTCTGATCTCAGTCACCTCATCCTCCCAAAGCTAAAAATAATAATGACTACACATAATTCAAGTGAAATGTTTCTCAAACTGGGGTAGCTTGACAGGAAATAAGCATTTCCCATAAAACAAGGAATGGCTGGATACCTCACTCCCAGTTGGAGAAAACACGCCTTCACAGAAATATTAAGCAGTTCTTTGGATCCATTTAAACCCCTAATTGATTTTCCTTGCTTGGTGAGAGCTGTAAAAGACAATCTGCTCATCCATGCTTGAACTTACTGAGAGTGTCATGAACAGAGTAGTTCTTGCCAGGGCAGTGAGACCTCCAGAGTTCAGCAATCCTTCTCAAAGCCTGCCTTAGCCAGGAGGGACTAATTCTGTGGGACTTAACCTGAACTCAACTCAGCCCTGAACTGCAGAATACCTCATTTTTTCTGTATCTGAAGAAAAACTATCCCCTGGGAGCTCCACTTGTGCTGCCAGTTAGCTGACAAACTTCTTTTTCATTATAATAACCCATCATTAAATGTGAGATGGAATATTTTCATGCAGTACGTTGTATCCAAAATGAAGAGCTAACCAGGTGCCCCCTCGCCCTAAGTTAAATATCCATTTTTCTCCATACTAAATCATAGCAACAAACTCAAAAGATTGACAGAGGTTTGCCTTTTTCATGCTAAACAAGGCAAAAGAATCAGAGATTGAATCCTAATAAAATATTTGTTCACTAAATTTCACTTGCAGGATAACTTCTATTTAACTTCAAATAAAGCTGTTACTGCAGATAGCTTAATGACTTCATCTGCACAGTACTTACAGTGCAAAAAAAAAAATTTACTCCCTCATTTTCAGCTCTTGCAGTTTGGGTATTTTAGGGCGAGTGCTTTCCCTTAAAGTATTTAGTGAATCCTGTTCCCTGACAAGGAAAGATTTCTTAGTTTTAACTGTGAGAACTAATGAAGATTACCAAGTTTGTTAAGCTCGCACACTTTGTGTGTTAATTAGGTTTTCCGCTTGGTTTGAGGATTTAAAACACCAGCATGTTCCACAGCAAAAACACAGTGTCAAATTAGTGTGTTTAAGACTTGCAGTCAGCTTCAATTATAGGATATGAGAATTAACAACATCTCTATTAATATATTAATGTACTCTGATGCATTAATGTATTTTGATGGAAAACTATCAAAGGCCTGAACTGATTCATGTAGCTTTCAAATACAGCCTCAAGCTCACTTTCGAATTTGAATAAAGATCTCATAGGAGGCTTCCTGGACTGATGAATAGTAATTTTTTATTTTTATGGTCAAGTTCAGGGGGATCTCTTGTTCCCAGCATGCCTGAATAACTGAGGCTGGAAGGGGACCCTGGGGAACATCCAGGCCAAGCCTCTGCTCACAGCAGGGTCATCCAGAGCAGGATGCTCAGGACACTTTCAGTCACATGTTGAGTAGCTCCTAAGTCCATGGGGCCTCTGCACCCTCTCTGGGCCACCACCTCAAATGAAAAGGTTTATTTCTGATGTTTCAATTGATTGCCTTCTACTGCCATTTGTAGCCAGGTTCCCAAGTAATTCAATTCAGCTGCCTTTTTTTGCAGTTTCTGCCACAACTCCTTTCATATCCTATTGCTGACTTTCAATGCAATAAGGGAAATCTTATTGCAAAACTTCTTCTGCATTGCTTGTGAAACTGGAGTATTTTGGGCCTGTATTGATAAATCTTAGATATGTGTTCAGCCTCAGAACAATGGTATTTATAATCAGTTATAGCCTAGAAACTTCCACAACTTGGAAACAGCAGTTAATTAGCAGAAAGACTTCACACAGTGACCCTGAGCACTGTCAGAGCCCATATTTTAACATAGCCATGAACTAAACTTTAATGTTTTGAAGGCCTGCTGACCCTCAGCTGCCATTTACCCCTCTTCCATGTTAAAAACCCTAATGATAGAAATCTTTCTTTTGCACCTTCACAATTAAACAATAATAATATATGAACTTACACAAAACCAGTATTCATTCCTACTAATGCAATCTCTAGCTAAATCCCAATCATGGGATGGCTCTTAAAGGAATTTGAGATTTTTTCTCCTTCTTTCAGATCTGTGGATTGGAAACCAAGTTAAAAATTTTAAAAAACGTATTTTTCAATCATCTTTAAAAATTAAAGCACCTAGAGATTTTATTGCCCCTATTACCAGCATCTGGGTCCTACTGAAGTCCTCCTTCAGCTTCTGAACTGCAAAGCATTCAATGAAATCTCTTGGTTCACTATTAAATCGTCTTGCAAGTTTCCCTTGGGGACATCAGGTTCTGCACTTCACATAGAATATTTTGATAGTCTCTGTGAAGCGCAAGGAATTGGACAAGTAGCTCTAATTTTCATAAAAACCTAGATAGCTTTGTCAAAACAGCTCCAATGCAGTAACTAATAAAGAAGTTGAAAGCCTAATTTGTAATATGCTTTCACTGCACATTAAAAAAGCCAGTCTGTCACACAAAACACTTTTTCTTATAAATCATACTTTCAAACATTCAGAATGTTTTATATAGCAGTGCAAACATCCCATGGTAATATTGCATTCCTGTAGAAAGCTAAGTATTTCATCAATAAAAATCACAGAACTTTATCTCAAATTTCATTACACTTAAACGTCTCAACATATTGAATTTGTCTACAGAAATATTCCTCCAATCTCCACTCCTTGCATTTAGCTAGAAGCACTGTCCTTCAAGTGCTGACTTTCTTGCAATAAAAAGAGATTTTATTTCTCCTTTACTTTGTTTCCTTGCAGTATATCAGGGCAGGAGACAATAGGTATGCTGCTATAATTTGATTTTTGTTTGATTCACAGCATACTTTGGTCAGGTGTTGAAAGCTGGTAAGTAAGGACACATTAGAAAGTTGACAATACTATTTTTAAACGTCTCCTGCGAGCAATGTACCTCTCCCTAGACACACTGCAGTCTGCATTAAAAATAAATGTATTTGGACTACAAAGACAACAAACCCAGCTCGGCAGAAAACTCCTTGGTATGAGTCTTTCTTTCCTGACAGGTAAATGCCTTCAAACTTTCATTAGCAAATGAAGCAAGAGTGCTGCAAAGTCTCCCATTTGTGCAGAGAACAGTTCAGCCTCTCCATTCTGTTTGCTCGTGTGTTCTGTAAAGAGATCTCTATTATATCTCTATAATACACAGAATTTGTAACTCTGTCTGGAGAGAACTGCTCTTATTACACAGCCAAATGCTAGGGAAAGCAAAAGGCATTGCATCCAGTGGCAATTAAAAATGCTTTGGGCAAGTATCATCACACTAATGTTATTTCACAAACTAAAAAAAGAAAGCTGAGTACCACAAAAACCCCCAGCCAAAACACCCAAACCTCAACCACTATCTACCACCTCAACAGAGAAAAAGATGACAGCCAGACAGAAGGCAGGATGATTAGTTTTATCTGCAAGCAGGTAAATTAAAAAGCTTAAAAATCAAAATTATTTTTATGCAATTGTTTTGCAAAGCTTCATATGACCACACACATCTGAATAATCTGAGGCCCAGATCATTCAATACTGGACACTGACCAGTATTTGACCATAATACACAGTGTAATTACACAGAGCCCTATAGAACTCAATCACATCAGCCACAGATGTAAAAACCACACTTGGACTTCAAGAAAAAGACAAACCAATGTTTCTCATAGGAGCAAATTAGTGGCTTGTAGCTCTTTTTTAAAAAGTAATAATTTGGAATTAAACACAGACTTAAGCATGAACCTTCCCACTTCAAGACAGCAGTGCCAAGATTTAGATTAAGATAATATTTTTGAACACCATACCTCAATTAAAGAAGGAGAAACCTTAGACCTTTATGCAGAACAGAAAAAACCCCAACCACCTTTTTCAGGGTCCACCATGAACCACGTGCCTCTCAGAACAGCTTCTCCAAATTCCAAAAGGAAAAACAGTCATGTTTCAGAGATCCCGATTTGAGTTGTAGCAAAAGAGTTTGCATTAAAGCAAAGCAGTTCAAGCACTTTATTAGCTCCTAATTCTCAACAGAAGTGCTGCTGTAAGATTACAAATACAGAAAGGTAAAATATTAAGAGGGAATGGAAGAAGTTTTCTGTTCTGCATTCTTTCCTACCCAGCAGACATTAGGAATTATGTGAAGGAAAAGAGCAAACAAAGGAAATAATGCAATAAAAAGTGCAAAGTCCTGTGGCAATTCACAGAAAATTCTTCTGGTTCTGCCATCTAAAAGTTATTTTATTGACTCCTTCAGCATTCTGTGTTAAATGTAAAGGAAATCTCAAATCACTAAGACCATTCAGGCTCTAAAAAAGCACAACAAAATCACAACAAAACGACTGAGGAGTGATCAGGGCAGCTGCCTGCAACCTTGTACATACAATAGATGAACACAGCCAATAATGACAATCTCTCCTTGCCTGGAGGATTTCCAGCCTAACACCTCACTTATTTTCTAAGTTGTACTGGGAAATGAGACCCCTCTGTGACAATTATTCCCTGCAGAGAGTTATTGAAACAGAACAGTGTTTGAGAGGCTCAGTTATAAAGCAACAGCAGTTATATTTATATTGCACACATTGATTACTTTGCAAACTATGAACTTGGACTACTGAGAAGCACGACCATTGAAGCCATACAAAATAATACAACAAAGCCTAAAATACTGTATATTCTTCATTCTTGCTACACAGAAGGACAAAGAACAGATATAAAATTAAAAGCAGGAAGTGATCCTGTTTTTAAATCTCTGACACAACACTAACATCAGACATACAAAGCAACTGTATTCCAATTAGCCAAGATACTCAGATACAGGTGAGGAAATAATAGCCAATTACTTAAATGATCACCAAACTTGAGGGGGTGAGGGGATTTAATCAGGTGAACCACAAAGCAGCACTACAAACCATCGATAAAAATGAGCCTCAATGGTCAGAGGTACTTAATGAAAACATCTCTTCCCTGACATGCCCTAAGTGGATCACGGGAAAGGCAACAGAGCCTGTCTGAGCAGAGCCTGGGAAAAAAGGCCAGGGGATCAAACAGCTCCCAAAGATCCTGAGAAATTGAGCTCAGCTCTGAAGGCACAGCTATACAACTCAACTTGAAAGAATATTGTTCTCATCACTGAGCCTTTTGGGCTGGGTTTGTTTCCCCCTTTGCTTTCCATGCCCAAAGGAAGAGCTGTATTTTGTAGCAGGTGAAAGTGGCATCAAAGTTTATTATCTCGAGTAGACAGAGAACAAGACTAAAAAAGAAAAAGGGTGAAAAATTTTCTTTATGCTACCATTTTAAAGAGATCCTACTCCCGCTGTAAGTCCTCTGGCATTTTCTTTCTTATTTAAAGAAATAACCACTGCTAATTTAGTACTTCTTCATTTCAGAACCAGCCAATTAAAATAATACAAGCTTATTACTTAAAGTTTACATTACAGGGAGCAGCTGTATGCACTTAGAGTTCTTAAAAACACTCCACACAGGTTATTAATAGCAGAAGTTTCCATTAGGTTAATCTCAGCCCCCCCCCCAAGTCATGCAGAGAATTACTAAATACACCAGGAAATCCTAACCACTTGTATTTTGCAGATATAAATAGCAGAACAAGTGACATTTTATCTTGAACCACCTTAACACTCTCAGGACTCTCAGCAGAAAGTTCATTTCAGTCAAAAGCACTGAGATATAAATTCTGAAACACTAAGTACAGGAATTTTATATTTGAAATCCCATTCCAGCCACACAGAATGACAGGAATAATTGCTGCAGAATAGTTACAGCATTATGGCTATTCCATTTGGCTCAATGTGTTCCAAAAACAAAAGGACCTCATCCCTTTGATACTGCACAATATTGTTTAGGTGCTCAATTCTAAACATGCACTAGTATGAGTATCTGCAAGTAAAACGTGACTAAGGAATTAACTATACTGATCAGTTTTGGACAAGGGGTTGGCAAAAATATTGGATGAATAGAGTATATTGTTCAAATAAAAAAAAAAGTTCTAAGCCCAGCAAATTAATTAAGGTTGTTAAAAAATAAGTGACTAAACACAATGTATATACATATATAAAGTAATGCAGCTAATAAAGATATTCAAAGTTTGAGAAAAGAAAAGGCCTTTTGGCAATGTTTTGGAGCCTAGGACAGCAGAAATACTTTCCTGGGGAGGGTGGGTGGACAGAGTAAAACAAAATCCATGTTATTCCCAATGTATATACAAACTTTAAAATGGATCTTTTTAATTGGGAATTTTTTCTCTTTAAAACAAAATTGGAAACTCATTCTGAAGATCAATGAAAGAAAACATGACAAGGTTATGAGACAGCTGCAAAAATATACATTAAGATGGATTTCTATATCTGTGTCCAAACTAAACAATCATTTTGTATTCTGAAAATGAAACACTGGCACCTTAGCTTGTTAAATGCAAAAAAAGCTGTTGTATTCACTATATTTCTTCTAGCAAAGGCTGTCACATTTCATTAAACAATATCATACCATGATAAGCTTCGTAATAAAAAAGCAATAAAACTTCATAGCTTAATTTCTTCTGGGGAAGACACTCCTGATTTATGTAGCCTTCCCTACAAAAAGTGCCACCTAATGGAGCACACAATTGATGTACATCAAGATGGCCAAATTGTTTGGTTTTAAGAAGAGCTTATTTGTGTAAGGCTGTATCTTAAAATCAGTAGTTTTCTTAAGACCAAGAGTTCCAGAAGGTTAAAAAGCAATTTGTTTGGGTTTTTTTTTTTTTGTGCAAATAAACTCTATCATGTATCCTAAATATAAATCTTGTTCTGGGATTTTCGTAGTGGCCTAAATATAAATCTTGTTGTGGGATTTTCGTAGTGGCTCCAGCTGTTGTTTTTTAAATAATAGTCCATTAAACAACTCAACAGACATGTGAAAAGTTGAATCCAGAACTGTTGATTCTTTTTACATACAGTCAAAATAGAAATGAACAAGGTCCACAACAAACCCTACTGATCAGCAATACCTCAATTATTTCTGCCTTTCATACTTCTCTGCATAACAATTAGCATTTTATTACCAGTTTTGAAGAAAATTTTTGAAATACTGGATTACTAAACTATAATCCCAAATATGGAGCAAAGTCTGAAAAAACCTTCCATAGAAAATCCTTTTTAAAAAGTCAAAGTGGACTTAAAATCCACCTAATTATACACAGGCTGAGTAATTTCAGAATGAAAACCTGCTCCCAGTTTTCCTTTTCTTTTCTTACTACAAGCATTTATTTTGTTGAAAAAAAAAAATAAAAACCTCAGTAAAATGGGAAAATCTAACACAAAGGAAAACAGGAAAATTCATCCCTTTTGTCCTTGACAAAGAACTATGAAATGTCTTGGGCTTGAAGGAACCTTAAAACTCATCCCACCCCTTGACATGGCAGGGACATCTTCCACTATCCCAGGCTGCTCCAAGCCCTGTCCAACCTGGCCTTGGGCACTTCCAGGGATCCAGGTGCAGCCACATCTCCTCTGGGCACCTGTGCCAGGGCATCATCACCCTCACAGGGAAAAAACTCTTCCCAGTATCCAATATTCCACTAATATCTAATCCTTCTAGTATCTAATCTTGCCCCCTTATCATGTCCAGTCCCATCAGGATTTGTGGGACACAGCAGAGAAGCAGATCATGGAATTCTGGAACCTCACAGCCTGTGGGCTCAGGAGAAGACCTTTTTGTTGTGTTGTTCTTGGAGTAAATCACTTTTTCTGAACAAAATTTCAGTGTGCCTTTCTAATCCAGCTGGAAACTGCCAAATTCAGTGGTTGTGGGAAGAGGGGGAGAACAGACAGTACGAATGAGGCACAACATCCCCTAAAGCCTTGTTCCCAAAGGCTGCAGATCTGTCATCTTACATGTGATTCTTGTTAATGATCTGGAAAAGAAGGAAACTGGGATTGCATATTAACACTGAAGGTCTGATTCTGCTTTAAGTGGAAAACAATACTGTGCAACCTTAGAAGACAAAGATCTGCTGCCAAAAGTGAAAGCCTGATGTAGCATGTAGTGTTCTCTCCCCAGGTATTTCAAAAAGCCTACACCCCAACCAAGCCTTTTTGCTTTAAACTGTGATGAAAATATTATCAAGGATTTCACCAAAAAATGGAAAATACCAAAAGCATCAAAAAGTTGCCATTATTTTAGACTTTATTGCTCACCATCCCAGCTTTCTGAATAGTTCTTTGAGAACATTAAGCATCTTATTACAGGACATACAGATGCTTCCTATTTCAAAGGCCTTTCAGGGAGGTCAGGAACATTTCTAAATCTTTCTGAAAGAGATTTTTTTTACCCCCAATGTCCCATGTCCCCCCTCAATTTGAGAAGAGCAAAATGTTAACAAAAAGTATTGGAGAAAGAAAGAACTGCACTTGTGATAAACTTGCTTTATTCTTAACACAGACCTGATATTTCAGTCTGTATTGATTTAAATGAAATTCTCAGTCTGCAAGATGTCAGAAACAATAATGTGAAACACTGATGAGTTCAGATTATAGATTATCAATATAACTGTAATGCTCATCTTCCTTGAATGTTTCTTAATGCGTGTAGGAAAATTCTAGCAGTAATTTACTTATTTATTATCATAGGGGTTGTATAAAGATGTAGTTTAAAAGTACATAACTACAGAGTACATTGCAAAAATAAAGTGTTTATTCAAAAGTGAAACATAGAAGTTCCTTCTACTTTTGCTTTAGAAATTATTTTTTACAAGCTCTCTCGCAAAAAAAAAAATAGCTGATCATGTTTAGTGAAAAGCTCTCAATTCAGATGGGGTGATGCATCACCCAGGGTCACTGATACTAGAGAAAAAAAATCTGAAAATACATCAATAAATGCCATAGATCAGAAGCTACAATTACAGCAACTACTTGAAGCAGCTCACTGCAGCTCTGGACCAGTCACTATATTCTTTAAATAATTTGTAAGTGTATCATGCAGGAACGTTTAGAACTAAATCAGTTTAGCCACACTTGCAACATGTGGATATTTTTGCTTCAAAGGATGTTCTGGTATCACTACAACTACAGGCTGATACCCACCACACTTGTCCTGCAGCTGTAAGATCCTGCTGTCTGGATACTACAGGTTACAAGGGAATTTTGGAAATACATACCTCAGGCACAGTGAGTGCCAGAGAATGAAAGCATGGCTACAGCAATACTTTTTAACTTCCATTTTCTAACATCTTGTCATTGTGTGGTGAACAGAGTAGAATAAGTTTCATATTCCACAGTGCAAAGAAAAAACTGAACTCAAAACAACCCTGAACTGAAATTACTGAAGTGGCAAAATTGAGCATCAAAAGCTCAATGTGCCCACAACTCCCTTTCAAGTTTCATGCATATAACAGCAGCTTTCAAGAACAGAACCACTTGTTTCTTCCAGGTGGACTTGGCTGAATCATCAAGTGATTAATCAGTATTTAATCTGCATGCTGCAAGGAATGCAAGTTACTCCTATTATTATTAGTTATATTAATAAAACTCCAGTGGCACCTCACAGTGAAGACAAAATTAGTGTCTTCAGTTATGGGGTTTTTGAGGTGTTCCCACAGCACTTTTACTGACAACATTTAAGTCTTTCAAAACCGATAAGTAATTCTCTCAGCCCCAAAATCTCATGAGCAAAACTATGAACATTTTCAAACAGTAATAAGAAGAATCAGAAGTGTCTAAGTGAGGAGCTGTAGGACCCAACCTGCCCAAACCCTCCCTGTCACAGATATTCACCCCTGGCTCCAGGGACACCACTCCCACTGAGGGCTCACCCTACAACTGGGCATCTCCTAAACCCAGAGTGTGAAGTTTGGAGCACGGGAATTAGTCTGCATTGCACCACAACTGCCACCAGCAAATTCCTGCAGAAGTGACACGCACGGATCATTTCTGCTCCCGTTTCCAATACTCCTAACACAAATAATCACTGCTAATCACAAATATTTTCACTGCAGTGCATTCATGCAATGCTTCTATAAGCAAGTATCAAAGGAAGACTTTGACTGAGGGGCTCTTAGTAATTTTAACAACATTATTATCGTTATTACTTCATTTTAAAATATTCTTCTCAGTGTTTTTCTCAGGAGGAGTCCTAGTTAACAAGGGTAAATGTCCATACCGCAAAGTGTAATGTTTGCTTGTCATTCAACTATTCATATGAAAAATAGGGATTTTCCAATATTCTGGATAGTACACAACTATCAGAACTCACTATATACTCCTTACCTTTAGCAAAACACAGAGTATAGGTCTTTGGTTTCACAAAACTTGGTCATTGTCATGTTATTTTTCAAAGCAAATTTCTGCTTACCCTAGGCAAGATACCATATGAAAAAAGCAAACTGATGCCAAGCCAAAGGTACATCTACCCCTGTGCTCTTCTGCAGCTGAGATAGCCTTCCCTTAGTGCAATCCTGAAATAAATAATGTTAAAAAATAAAATACCCTTATTAAGGAGGACATCAGCTTCACCAGTTCTTGCAGATTTTCTCTCTTCTGCACACCTGGGCTGGGTCAAACACAGCCACTTGTTTGAAGTTCCTCCCACAGCAAATAAATACAAGACAGGCAGCAGTTCATACTCCAGTGAAGTCAACACCTCACAGTCCCTATTGCTTCCCATCCCAGTCAGTGCCATTTCCCTGACAAGCTATTAATAAACATTAATTTAATTACTACAAAGCACACTATTCAGTGAGCAAGAAAAGGAATGTTGTCAGCTTTATTGTGCCCTTTTGGAAAGTGCTATTTGAGGGTGATTATTTGCATATTTTGAACAGAGAATTACCTCTTCTTGGGGATAACAGAGTGACAGTTCCCACAACTCCACACAGACAAGGATCTGAGGGGGCTTTTACTCTACCAATTCCACATACTCAAACCAAGTAAATTATGGGGCAAAAAAAAGCTCCTGAGGACAAAACTTATAAGCAGTGGGAACATAATGGCATTAAGGAAGGAGTAGCCCCAAATTCAGGTTGATTCCTTGCCTAAAAATAAAAGCAACAAGACAGGCAGGAATTCTGTCCAGGCACTGCAGAAATATCAAATTATGAAAAGGAAACTTGGCCACTTCCTTAACTGCACAGAACACCTGCCCAAGTGACAACCAAGCTCCATGATTCCTGGCTGCTCTGCATCCTGCACACTCAGGAACAATTTGAGATAATGCCAGGTTGGATGGGGCTTGGAGCAACCTGGCATAGTGGAATGTGTCCCTGTGCATGGCAGGGGCTGGCACTGGATGGCCTTTAAGGTCCCTTCCAACCCAAACCATTCTATGGTTCTGTGATTTTTAGTTCATGGTTCCCTTGATACTCATTCTACTGCTTTAGCTCAAAATAATTTGATTCCATCAGTGTGTGGATCTCCATCATTGTTGAAAACATTAGCATTAATTTTCACCAAATACACCATTAGGATTACTCAGATCACTGGGATCTGCCTCCACTTTGTGCCCTTGACTGCTGCTGAGAAATGCAACAAACAAGCTCACACTAACTAGATTAAACCCTCTTTAAAAAGGGTTTCTTTCAAGAATCTTCTGCTCACCATCACCATCCAAGATGTGTTACCTGTGCCACACACAAAATGTTGAACATCAGGGAACTCCAGCCACCACACTGGAGCCACCAGCAAAGCAATCGCTCCCTTGCTCCCTCCAGATTATAAGTAAACACTGCTATTAAACAGCTGTCATTTCACTTAATCAGAACACCATAAACCAAAAGAATGAGGAAACGATGAGAAGAATTTCCAATCACTTCCTAATCTGGCAGTGAAGAGCAAACTGATGCATCTTGTGGAGCCTGACACCTGATGATCATTTGCTTCCAGGCAATTACTATTTAATGAAGCACAAAGCCACAATGATGGAACACACCCGGGTGATTGCAAAGTACCTTCTCAATATCATCACTGAATAATTAACGCTAAGATGACTTACAGAACGATTTCAGCCTGGGGAAACAAAGGTAACCAAGACTTTCAATAACACAATGACTGCTTGGGGCATAATAATGACAGATTGGCTTTGCTCCAGCGATCAGCATTTAACCAGCACTCCTCATCCCCCAGTAACTCTCAAACACACATCCCTGGGAAGATGTGATCACCAAGGCATGCACTGACACACATGCTGACGTTATTTATCACCTCACAGTTAGGAAATTAAAATTATACTAACACCCTAATTAACAGGACGGTGTTCAAAGTCCTGTTGTAGATATAAATTTTACAGAACCATTAATCCACAAAAAGAACACAATACTTGCTTAAACTTTTTGCCAAATATTAAATGTGATCTCCATTTTCCCTTTTAATTCTCTCTTTTAGGGTCACAAGATATTGATCTTTACAGCAAGATAAAACCCCAAACCAGTAGCTCTCATTAAGTGACATCAATGGTCCTCCAGAACTACCTTTTCATTCCATTAGCCAAACTTCGACAGCATGCACATACAGAGTTTGAAAAGTGAACCCAAAAAGTGAATAAAATGTCAGGTTTGATATATTTTAAAAAGCAAACCTGCATTTCTTTTAAAGTCAATTGACAGTACACAGACTTGCCTGTCTATCTGTCTTTGTCTAACTCTTTCCAGCTGGATAAACCCAATTGCTATTAAAGTTGACAAAAGACAATGATATTATTAATGAAAGCAGCTACATGATGTTAGACTTTTCATTACAGGCTCCTAGTGAACTTCAATTAATTGCATGGCTGCTATGCCTAAAAAGGCTGCTGAGGGAAAGGAGGCTTGGGGGAGAGAGAAAGGAGGTATTTTTAACTTCTCGCTCCGAGGTGCTCAATCCATCATTTTCCTCCTCAATTCTAAATAAAATATTGCTTCAGAAAAGCCCTTTTTAGATTAACTGTATGGGTTTTTTCCTCTAAGCACAGCCTATATTAAATTACACATCTGTATTTGCCTTTGTAGACAGCTTCTGATACAACACAGCTTTAGATGGTGTCTCTAGCAGTGTGGTGTTTGGCTAACAGATTTCATTTCAGCTGAACAGAAGACAGAAACAGCAATGCCAGCATAGCCCTGGCCCCCTTTGTCCTGCCCTGCTGTTCCCACTCTCCCTCCTCCACCCAAACACAGCCTGTGCAGCTGAGGGAAAGGTCTCCAAGGATTCCACTGCCTCCCTGCCTTCCTGACCACTTTCACTTGATCTGAAACTTCAAATACCTCGTTAGCAGCAGAGATGCAAATGAGAGCTGTGCTTGACTGAGCTGTTCATCAACTATCAATAATTCACACTCCAAGGCGCCTCTCTCTCTCACCCAGGGGAACAGCAGGGATACCTCCCTATGAATGCTTCCCAAACGCTGAGCTCCTCTGAACCCCTACATGCAGGCATGTAAATGTAATTGATTGCTACACTTCCTTAGAGACCCTTCATTACTGCCACACCCAAACCCCGGTGCCCTTTGAAACAGGTGCCCTTCTGTCCCAGCAGCAGAGCCCAGGACAAACCCCAGCTTTGCCCAGCACTGTGCCTTTAGCAGCAGTTCAGTTCCTGAGACCCACCAGTGTGGCAGGCACATTATTCTCTCTCTCAGGATTTTTTTATAGAGGAGCACAGAGAGAACAAAGAGAAAACAATTTCTATTCCTGCTCATTGTTTTTCCCATGTGGAATGTGTTTGGAGAATTGTTTACCTGGAGTGAGTGCTTGATTGGATTCTGGTGAGGATTGTTTGAGCCTGATGGCCAATCCAACCCACCTGGGGCTGGACTCTCAGAGAGGGTCACGAGTTGGGAGAGAGTTAGATATGGTAGTTAGAAAGTAGGATTTTAGTTTTAGTATCTCCTTTAAATAGTATATTAATGTATTATAGTATAGTTATAATAAAGAAATCATGTAGCCTTCTGAACTGGTGTCAGACATCATAATTTCTTCCCACCAGGTTCACCTACATTTACAATACACAAGCTTGTTCTCCATCAGCACAAATTTAAGTAAAGGCTGAAGAAACTCAAGTTGGTTTTTTGGTCATCCTTGCTAAAAAGTGCTTCAGTTATTCTACCCTATTCCTACTAACTTTAACTCCAATTGTCTCTTAATTACAGTAAAGCAGGGAAGCTTCAGTCCCTTCCCAGAGCACCATTTCCTCCTTCACTTCACCTCATGGGTAGGTTTTGCCAATTCAGAAAACTTTGGGTGAATTTTGCTTTTTCTGCCACTATGTTCTCATCTCTCATGATCCTGCCATGACCTCACACATCTTCTCTGTTGTACTATTATTTTTAAATTAGTATTATACTTGATTGAGTGTTTCAGGCCCTGACCAATTTTTTTGATAGAAATACAAATTCTGTCCCAAAGCAAGTAATTAAGTCTGGCTTTCTTTTTCCATACCTTTTAATATTCATTCATACTCAATCACTTTTCTCCCTCACAATATTTTCAAGATGGTCCTGCTAAAAGGAGTATGAAAAGATACCACAACTATCTTCAAATGCAAAATTCTGCTGTCTCTTGGGCTTCCTGCTTAACTTGTTTATGCTCTCTCCTCTGCACACTTCACTTTAATTGATTTCTCTGTTTTTAGGAACAGGTAAGAAGCAGTAGTTCAGAGTTCTATAAAAGTCTTTTGCCATCATATACATTTATGCAACTGTATTCGTTTCTGTGCCTGGAATATATATCTCTAATTAGCTTTAGTTATTCTTGAAAAAAAAGCCCCAAAACATCAACTAAACATTGCAGTGGATAATCCTCAAAATGGAAGTCAGCAGCAGGTTGGTCCTGCTTTGAAGTCAAGAGATTTCAGACTGAAGCCTTCAAGAGTTCGTAAGAAAGTATTTTTTTAAAATACCTTAGAAATGCATTGAAATATTTAAACTGTGGATGAAGTCTAGAAAAAGAAAGGTCCCTCTGTATTGTTTGACAGCCAACAACTTTCAAATTTTAATTTTTCTCTCTGCTTTCAGAGACCCACAGGAGCATTCACAGCACACAGTGATATAAGCAACTCTTTTTTTTTTTTAAATACAGTGTTTTCCTAATTTCCCCTTGACTCTCCCATTTGTACCAGAAGCGCTGCTCCAGTCAGACAGAAAACACAAAACCCAAGGTACCTAACAAGGACAGCTCTCCTCTCTTATTGATTTTATTATTCACTGCAAACCCAGCTGGAAATAGCAGAGTTATTGACATGTTCCAGGAGGAGCTTCTGCACACACTTCCCCAACAGCTTGCAGCATCAGAATTCCTGCTTTTGCTTATATTTTTCATTTAAAAATCATTAGTAAATTGCAGTGTTGTCATGGCAAGCAGGTAATGTTTAGCAAATATGCCAAGATAAAAACATTGGTTTTCATGTTTTTAACTAGTATTTTGAAATTCTGGTTCCATGAAGGTTTCCTCATTTAATTTTGCAATCTTGGGACTTTACAGAGAATGCCAGATCAAGTTTTGGACAGTTTGAGCCAATACACTTTATCCTGAGCATCTTAAAGTTGAAAAAGCCAGTACTGGAAATGGAACAAGCAATTGATTTGACTGGTTCTTAAGACTGACTCACATTGAATACTCTCAAATTTACACTTCCTGTCACAAACCTTTTTCCAGTCCATACTACAGAACACCCAACAAGGTGCAGCACCATAGCTAGAGCAGGCATCAGAAATTCAATCTGGATTCCATAAGCAATGGAATATAAAACCTGCAATAATCTAGAGTCAGGACAGTCTGCAGCCTCCCCACTGGATGTGACTTTGATATTTCAGAGCCAATTTTTAAGGGCATTTCTATGCATTTTTAAAGAAGGAGCCTGAGCAATACGATTTAACTTCAAAACTGGATCTTCTAGAACAGGTTGGACTGAAAAACCTCTTTGGTCATTTCTAGTCTAAAATATTCTGTCATTCAATAACACCATCATGGCCACAACAGAGGGCCTTTGGACAGCAATAACCACATCTGTTACATAAACTGGATGAAACAGAACATTATAAACATGGTTATTTTCTTACACAGGTAAGCTTTATTAATTTCATTGCATGCACAGCTGCTCTTTATTATTTCTCTGTGCTTTCTTAAAACAGGCTATCTACTTAATGGACTAAAAACAACACCTAAAATAAAATATTTCATACTACTAAGTGAGGAAAACAAAATCTTTCCAAGCCACAGTTGGCAGTTATTACACCTTAAATTTCACACACCTTAAATTATGAACTTCACCCTCTTCTTAACAAAGCTGCAATACACAGAACACAAATAAGGTATCACATTTGGTCCTCCAATTTCATTAGCTTTAGAAAATGTGAATTTGACAAACTACACATATATCACCACCAGCACTCCTTGCATAGCAAAAGTAACTTTGTGATGAGTGATTCTGTAGGCTGAGCTGTCCCAATGGAATGCAGGGAGAACAGAAAGCATCACCACAAAGCCATCTTTGTGAACTTCTGCATTTGATTATATAAAGTCTTCCTGGCTTTTGGATGAGGACAGCACACCACTTCAGAAATATCAGTACAAGTTTTGAAATTGTCCAAATTGCAGCATTAATAAATGTTAGGAAAGGTCTACATCTGGGTGGGCTACACTCAATTTCTTGTTAGACAAGCATTATATTACTGTGAGGAGGCCATCCCCTTGATAATAAGTAGTGGAAGACACATCAACTGTCTATTAAAGGATAAAGAGAGGAAATGAATAACTGAAGGTCTTCTAAATCACTTGTGTGCCATTTTTCTGCATTCAATGTGATACTTACTTTAAATTCTTTATATCATAAAGTATATGAAGTTCATTATTTAAAACAAATTTCCTAAGAGACCGCTTTGCTCCTTTTCCTCTGACCCATTTCATGATTAAAAGCAGTAAAGCTGTAGGATCATAAAAGGATGTGTTTTCTGAAACTTGGCACCTTTGCATATCCTTTACATTAAATGAATTCATTAGTGAAATTTCTATTCACAATCACAAATATACTTTGCTTAACAGTTGTAATGACTGCAGGACGGAATGAATGGATTTTAAAAATTGGCACTTAGTAAAAATTCCAAGTGATCCCTAAGGTACACAGCATTACTGAATACAGATTTATTCAGAAAAGACTTATTAAGAAATATTATATATTCTATAGGCAATTTGTTAATCCACTTACAATTGCAAACATATGTAGGTAGGAATTTGCCAAAAATCCCTCTTTCCATCTTGCTTTGTGGAGTTTCATTTTCAGAAAAGACAGAAATAGGTATTTCTTTCCTGCCAGTATAGCACTTGAACTAATAATTAGGGGAAATCAAACTTATGCAAGAAGACTTAAAAACTAATTTATTGAGCTGTAAAAGAGTTTTACATATCTCAGGCTGTGATTTCATTATTTCAGATTTCATAAAATTACAATCAGAACACCATCCTTCTCAAAGGTGGCCACAGTGCTCTCTACCAATAAACTTCTGCATTAACCCTACATAAAACTTTGAAATATACTTTTAATGAAAGGGCAGATACTTTTTTATTTGATTCAGTTACTAACACAGACTGAAAATGTGCTAAACTCTAATAGCCTATTCAGAGGTAATTCCAAGGGGAACCTAGAGAAGCAGCCTTACTTCCCTCTCTTTAGTCACACACCTTGAAAAACACGCTGGTATTTAGAATATAACACAACTCCACACTGGTATTGCATCAGTCAGCTTTCATATTCCACTCATCAGAAAACCCCCACAAAAACAAAAATTAAAAAAAAAACCACAAAAACAAACAAACAAAAAAAATTATTAAAAGTTAGACTATCCATAAGCATCTATGGGGGGAAACAGATGGAAAAACAATCTCCAGGAGGTACAGCAGGGGAAAACCTCAGCCTTTGACCCAGCAAATAATTCTGATTATTTATCTCCTCAACAGTATTCTATGCTTTTTTTATTACCCTGAAATTCATATAAGCAGTATGAATTATTACTGCCATTCCTCTGTTTCCATTATATTTTCCTTAATTGCTTTTTTTGGACAGATATAAAAAACACTTGAAAAAAAGAACAAATATATTTTACCATGTATAGCTTTATGCTCTCAAAATTTACTATACATCTTAATTTATTGTACTTTCTATAGAAAATCTGGGGGTTTTAAAGAAATATTGAAGTTGGCCATTGCAGAACAGGAGAAAATACTGAATCCTGGAGTGTGAATTACATTGAGTCTCCAACAGGTTCAAGGCAAAGCAGCTCCAATGCTGAAAGTAGAATTCCAAATCCAACTTGTGCTTCAAAGGCCAAACCACTGCAGAGGAATTTTTGCTGCCTTTGTCTGCCCTTCACTACTGAACTGATCACAATATCATCATAAAATGATTACCAAACAACCAATGCTGACTTGGTGCTAATAACTACAGGTTACTGACAGCTACACATTAGTTACATAAAGGTAAATGTATCTTAGTTTCATTATTTTCTTGATACATTTGAAACTCCTCAAAGTGTTCCTATATTGAAACTAAGCATCTTCTCCCAAAGTAAAATTTAACAAGTGTGACTAATAAAAGTCAAATACACAACCCTAACATTCATTTTAATGTTAAATTATTTCAAGAGTGCGAAGTTATTTATGCCTTCTTACATCAATATATATCAAATCCTGTTCTCCTGCATATAGCAAATTCCTGCTGTTTAGCTGAAAACATGATGGATTTGGATTTAAACAACATTAAAACAAAAACAAATACACATCAAAGCAGAGACTGATTAGCTTTTCAGCATTGACATTTCTCAGCTCATTTACCCATAGCCTGTCAAATTAAACCCCTAAGTCGTGGTCACTGCAAACACCTGATCTTCAGCTACAGCATTGCCCAGCCTTTGTAGCTCTTTCTGGCCTCAACTCAGACACTCGTGCAGGGGCTAACAGGAAAACCACTTTATTTTATACTTTCAGTTACTCCACTCCAATGATACCAAAGTGCAGGGGCATTGAAAACTACCAAGCTTCTGAACCGACAGGATTGATCCTGACAACTGGGGAACAGTTAGAGCTTCCCAAAAATGCTTGCTTGGGACACCACAGCAAAGTCACAAGCTCCCTTCAATAATGGTAAAAAATGCATCTTATAAAACCAAATTAAAGTCTGCCTTGCCTCCCTCCCCAGCCTTACATCACATTAGAGGTGAACTACTGACTTTGAAAGTGAAAAAAAATCATGACATTTCAGTGACAATTAATATTTTACTGGCATGGGTAAAAATTTAGTAAAAAAGAAGGAGCAGACATATGCTGCTAGAATTGAAACCAGAGGTGCAAAACATAAGCTGTTTTCATAGCATGAAAGTGTCACCTGCCACTGGGTCAAGATGCAGAGCTGGTCAATAAACAATTCAGATTTTGCAAGCCAACTTGTGAGCAGGCACTGCTTTTCCACAGATGCAAGCTTTGCTGGTTGTAGCACACTACTTGGGAATCAAGGACTACAGCTGCTGTAATTTGCTTATCTGATAGAAGAGCAATGAAAATTAAAAAGGAACTGGACTGATATGACTTAAACATCAGAAAATTGAAAAAGCAAGACTGCTGTTGCAGAATTCATGAGAATTCCACTCACATGGGGTCCTTCCACCCTGAAAAGAGGAGCTACAGAATAGAGGACAGACTAGATCTAGATGACAATTAAAGCAGGACAAAAATGTCATTGTTAAATCTGTGGGGCACTATCACCAATGACAGCACAGAGATTTGAAATAAGCTTTGCCATTTTCAAAAATTACCCTCTGGGCCCAGTTCTGAAGTAAGAAAAAACACCAGTGAAGACGAACCACAACAAGAAGGTGCAACTATACTACTGTAAAGAAAAAAACATCTCCTTGAGAGTCTAGTTATTAAGGAGAAGCTCTGCTCTACACCCTCATTCTTCTCTCATGAGAAACCAGTGGAACCCCCATGGAGAATAATAAGCAACAAAAGACATTTTTAACAGTACAGGTTTACACAATTTCCATAAACCAGCTGTGGAAACTGCAGGAGCAGATTTGTGTGATGCACCTAGTTACAAGCACTGCTGTTATTTCAGAACAGATAAAGCCAGGACATCAGTTTGTCTAACTCTTTTACCATTGCCATGAAGGTATCACAGTACTACATCACCCAGCAAAACACCCAGTTTTATTCACACATCATCATTCAAAAGCTGCACAAAAATAATTAAAGAGTCTAAGTGATTTTCTGTCAATATAGCACAGCCTTAATGTTCTGTACTGACTTAAGGTCATCATTCTTTTGTTAAAAATTACTCTGAAGAATAGTAATTTGCTCATAATTATTACACACATGGAGTTATGGAACTGAATTAGAGTACTGGCATGTTCAACACACAGCTGAACTCTCATCATGCCATTTCTTTCCTTAAAACAAGTGTTCTCTAATCAAATATGCCCTTAAAGCATACTCCAAGTGAACTAAGCAAGGCTGCTTTAGGACTCCAGGAATGACTACACATGTCTACACATAAAACTTCCAGACAGCATTTTAATGTACACACATGAGTATGAAAGAAAGAAAACACCTTCACCCTGAGACAGAAAGTTATATTCCTCAAGATCATTGTTTCAAGCTGACATTTTACACCTTGTGATAATTTTGCAGGTACTCAGGCTTTTTAAACTGTAGCCAAGCCAACTCAGCAAGACCACCCCTGACTTTCACTACAAATATAAACTCTCTAACTGGGGTTCAGAACTTGGGCTCTGGATCACCAGCAACTCCCAAGTTACCTCAGTTAGGCTATGCTGCAGGTGTGTCCACATCTCACCCCCCTGGTTCTCATTTCTAAAAGAGCAACAGGAAAAACAACTTCAGGTAAAATTAAATTGTTGACACCTTGTGCAAAAGGATTTCTGTCACAGCACATGCCACAGTTGAGACAGCCACGATACACAGAGGATCACCACACAATTTCAGCAGGCTTTAAGCACTTGCCCACACACAGTAACACCTCACTGCATCAGAAGGGTTCAGGCAGCTGCCCATACAGAGGAACATCAGGGCACTTCAGAAGGCTGCAAGGGTCTGCCCTTCTTATCCTTCAGCCCAGCCTTTTATCCCCTCATGTTGATGCAGTGCCCCTGTGTGCCCTCTGTGCCCTTTGGTGGTTGCTCAGTGCCCCTGGGCACTCCCTGGCTCATTGCTGTCAGTGCTGCTCCCCTGCTTCTCACAGCTCTGCCCACTGGGGATGAGGCTGGGCTGCAGCCCCATCCCAATCCCCACAGACCGTGTGCCACAGCACAGCCCCATCCCAATAAACACAGACC